>CAUYRH010077223.1:0-14905 GCA_963574655.1 Perodicticus potto
TTTTTTTTTTTTTTGAGACAGAGCCTCAAGCTGTCACCCTGGATAGAGTGCCGTGGCATCACAGCTCACAGCAACCTTCAATTCCTGGGCTCAAGCGAGTCTCCTGCCTCTGCCTCCCAAGTAGCTGGGACTACAGGCGCCCGCCACAATGCCTGGCCATTTTTTGGTTGCAGCTGTCGTTGTTCGGTGGGCCCGGGCCGGATTTGAACCCACCAGCTCAGGTGTACGTGGCTGGCACCCTACTCGCTTGAGCCACAGGCGCCGAGCCTGGCTTCAAAAATTTTAAGCAGCAGTTAAACGCTATGACACCCATATTGATGTTTCACTAATCAAGCATATTAAACATAGATTTATCCCAGAAAAACATTAATTTCTAGGTAAACAATATACTTGTAATTTTCAGTGTAAGGAACACATTTTACACTTATGAAAATAGATACAGATTTTTCATATTTGCAATTTGATCCAGTTATGGATTCTTAGAAACCATGAGGCATCATAACAATCTCTGCTAAAGCCAACTAAAAGCCATGTTTTTTTCTTTTTTCAGACAGAGTCTCACTTTTTGCCCCTGGTAGAGTGACGTGGCGTAACAGTTCACAGCAACCTCAAACTCTTGGGCTCAAGCGATTCTCTTGTTTTATCCTCCCAAGTAGCTGATACTATAGGCACCCGCCACAACACCTGGCTATTTTTAGAGAGGAGGTCTCACTCTGGCTCAGGCTGGTCTCGAATTCATGAGCTCAGGCAATCCACCTGCCTTGGCCTCCCAGAGTGCTAGGATTACAGGTATGAGCCACGGTGCCCAGCCCTAAAGCCAACTATTTTTAAAAATTCATTTATTTATTATTATTTTTTTGAGACAGAGTCTCACTTTCTCCTCCTTGGTAGAGTGCCATGGCGTCACAGCTCACAGCAACCTCAAACTCTTGGGCTCAAATAATTCTCTTGCCTCAGCATCCCGAGTAGCTGAGACTACAGGTGCCCGCCATAATACACGGTTAGTTTATCTATTTTTAGTAGAGACAGGATCTTGCTCTTGCTCAGGCTGGTTTTAAACTCCTGAGCTCAAGCAATCCACTTGCTTCGGCCTCTCAGAGTGCTGAGATTACAGGTGTGAGCCACCATGCCCGGCTAAAGCTAACTATTACAAAATCCTGGCTGGGCAAGGCAGATCATGCCTGTAATCCAAGCACTCTGGGAGGCCAAGTTGGGTGATTTTCTTGAGCTCATGCCTTCAAGACCAGCCTGAGCAAGAGTGAGACTATGTTTCTACTAAAAATAGAAAAACTAGCCAGGTGCCGGTAGTCCCAGCTACTCAGGAGGCTGAGGGAAGAGGATCACTTGGAGTGTAGGAGACTGAGGTTACTATGAGCTATGATGCCATGGCATTCTACCCAGGGCAACAGAGGGAGACTATGTCTTAAAAAAAAATCCTTTAGCATAATGGAGCAAACTAAACATGCACCTCTCTTATCTTTCTTACATTTACTGAGCTATTTTTGGAAATTAACAGAAAACAGACAGCATAACAGCCAGAATTCTAGGCTTGGCATTACCCATGAGTAAGTCAGGGATCTTTGGTACATCAACATTAGAATAGGTACTTTTATATATTTTAATTTACAAGAACGCTAGGCAGACAAGAGAGAGAAAGTCCTTTAATAAAAATAATAAGATCACTATCACGAGGAAAAAGAATATGCACATCAGGAAAATAAACTCCATTGTGCTTACTGTGCCTCATTTTGGCTACCACTGGGTTAAAAGATAACCCTGTCAGTGCAGGAAGTCTTTGGGAGGCTGAGGCAGAAGATCGCTTGAGGCCAGGAGTTTGAGAGTACCCTGGGCAATAGTGAGACTCTCTTTCTACAAAAAATAAAAGATTAGCCTGGTTTGGTGGTATGCATGTCCATAGTCCCAGCTACTTGTGAGACTGAGGAAAGAGGACTACTTGAGCTTAGGAGTTTCAGGTTGCAGTCTAAGCTACAATGACTTCATTATATTTTAGACCTGGCAACAGAGGGAGTACCTGTCTCAAAGAGAGAAAGAAAGATAATTCCTGATAACAAAGTCTAATGGCATATGAAATAGAGGCCTCTTTTAACTGTCACAATATAGAATAACAGATGGGAAAAAAAGCCGAGAGATGTTTTCTTGAAAAGATGGACATAAATATTATCCCTCATTTAAAAGGTTTTGAATTCAATAAAATTGGGAATTACTTAGGTACTTTTGGGGTAGTCAGAAGTAGCTAATAATTTCTAAGTAGGATAGTTGAAATAAGCATAATACAAGATAGTAAAGATAGACTCTATTTTTAATAGTATTCAATGCCTGGAAACATTATGTTAAATTAAATTAACAAAAGCAAGCCCTTTTCCCTTAAGCAAAGTAGCTAAAATTTTCATTGCTACATTAGTCAGTGAAGACTTTATGAAGGAAGTGGCCATGAATGGGCAAGCTTTGAATAGAAGAGAGATCAAGGCATCCAGATAAGGGAAACAATAGGAAGACAGGAATAATGGTCTAGAGGCAGCAATTCGAATTCTATAGTCAGGTTTGGGGTTAGATTCCAAGGATACTAAAATCTGTGAAGTACAGTTCTCAGCCCAGAGCCCAGACAGGGAGAAAAAACAAGAAGACCTGGTTAAGGAATATCAATATATAAGTATATATGATGTACTACCAGAACACAAATGAGGAATAATTTTGCCTGCTGGATGTAGTGAAAGTAATAAAAGATATCTGAGCTGATATCTTGAAGAATGAGTAGGATTTAGTCTGTGAAGAAAGGGGATAGAAAGGCCACCCCTGGGAAAGCAAATAGCTTGAAAAAGACATGAAGGTGAGAGAGTTTTTATCTGTCAAGGCAAGTTAAGATGCACAAGCACTAGGGAATTAGAACTGAGTTAAAAGGAAAGCTCAGGGCTGAGTGAGAAGGCTCACGCCTATAATCCAAGCACTCTGGGAGGTGAGGGGGGTGAACTGCCTGAGATCACAAGTTTGAGACCAGCCTGAGTCAGAGTGAGATCTCGTCTCTAAAAAACAGCTGGGTGTTGTGGCTGGTGCCTGTAGTCTCAGCTACCAGGGAGGCTGATGCAAGAGGATTGCTTAAGCCCAAGAGTTTGAGGTTGCTGTGAGCTGTGATGCCACAGCACTCTAGCAGGGGTGACAAACATTTAAACTAGGGCTGAGAACAAAGATCTGTGATATTCCACTTGTGTGCCACAAAAAAATTTTAAAGATCATGAACTAAATTATTTATGAAAGAAGTTCAAAGCACGGTGAGTATTTTTTTTAGACAAGAGTCTCACTCTGTGTCCTGGGTAGAAGGCCACAGCATCATAGCTCACAGCAACCTCAAACTCCTGGGCTCAAGTGATCCTGTTGTCTTAGCCTCCTGAGTAGCTGGGACTACAGGCACTCACCACAATGCCCAGCTAGTTTTTCTATTTTTAATAGAGATGGGGTCCCTAACTCCTGAGCTCAAGCAATCCCCACGCTTCAGCCTCCCAGAGTGCTAGGATTACAGGCGTGAGCCACTGTGTTAGACCTTTACTCTTTTTGTTTGACCAACATAATTTAAGTGTGCTGCAGAAGTTTAACTAGTTTCAAGTGTGCTGTGAGATAAAAAGGTTGAAAAACATTGACCTAGATTAATATGTATGATAACAGGTGATGAGAGGACAGATTCCACAGTCATTTATTGGTGGGGGCAGAGTGTCCAGGAATTTGTAACTATTTTGCTGTTTGGGTAAGAAAGAAAAACTAATAGTGTTTGTGACTGAGCTAAAAAGGCAACTTATGATAGTTGATGCCATTAAATGAGGTTTAGAAGAGAGGAGAAACAGGTTTGTGGGTAGATGATAAAAATATTTCCATGAATGACCATTACCATCTAGCCAGTTACTCAAGCTGGACACCTGCAATTCATCCTAGGCTACTCACTTTTAGCACCCTAGTCAGTCACCAAGTCCTAGAGATTCAACTTCTTTTACATCTCCCCATTTAGCTTATCTTTACAGTTTCTAGGCCCACTGCTATCACAAGCATCATAATTGAAGTATTCATTCCTCTCCTGGGTTAACAGCCTCTAATTGATATTTCCTTGTCTCTAGCCTGGAACACATCAAATAAGTCCCTGACTGAACCCCTTCAAAGCCCCTCCCCTTCTTAGAAGCTTACAGGATAAAAGTTCAAGTGTCTTGGTTTAACACAAAAGGCCTTTCAAAATCCCGCATCTGCCTAGTCTCCTACCAATCTCACGTGTGCACCTTTTGCTCAGTCACATGAAATTCTTTAGTATCTTTAACATACCATGCTTCTTCAGCCTCTACATCTTTGTCCGATATACCCCTTCCTTCCTTCCCTCACATAGCTTCTAGCTCAAACAATGAGCCTTCATAAAGCTTTTCCTGACACCATGATTTATAATGCTAACCTATTCCTATATAGGACCTTTTGTAGAATATCACCACTCAATACTGTAATTGTGGATTTATCTATTTCACTAGTTCCCAAGATCCCTAAGGACAGCGACTGTATCTCATTTGATTATACAGCATCTAGCAGTGTCTGCTACATACAGAACTCAAAAAACATGTTTAGAGAGTTTAGTTTGAGATCTATTAATTGACACGTCTGAAGAACATGCAGGTGGAGAGATACTAAACATTGTTATGTGAAAAGGACAGCATACTGTAAGATTACATTCTTGTTTAAAAAACATAAAGCTACTGAAAGTAAACAAAGACTTATGGATTTAAAGCCAGTTCAGGTCTGAAGGAAAAGAGTAGATATGTCTATTGAGAATGGCCAAGGGCTCGGCGCCTGTGGCTCAACGGGCTAAGGTGCCAGCCACATACACCTGAGCTGGCAGGTTCGAATCCAGCCCGGGCCCGCCAAACAACGACGGCTGCAACCAAAAAAAAAAAATGGCCGGGCTTTGTGGCGGGTGCCTGTAGTCCCAGCTACTTGGGAGGCGGAGGCAAGAGACTTGAGCCCAGGAATTGGAGGTTGCTGTGAGCTGTGATGCCATGGCACTCTATCCAGGGTGCCAGCTTGAGGCTCTGTCTCAAAAAAAAAAAAAAAAAAAAAGAGAATGGCCAAGGATGGACCCTGAGAAACAGAAAATTTAAGGAGGTGGAAAAAATAAACAGTGAGTGTATAACAAGAGAACAAAGAAAAACAAAACAACAGAAAGCCAAGAGGAGAGGAAAAGTTAGCATCAAATATTAAAGAACCAATGAAATCTCAGGAAAATACTGTTGAAAAAGTGAACATTTTAGGTTCTCTTGTTTATAACAGCCTTACCTAGCATGATACACAAGACACACAGCTGACAACTTAGCACAATATAAATTGGTTATATTTACACTTCCAGCTCTAAACAAAATGAAAATCATTAAATACTTTAAACTACCTACTATCACTAACTGTGATAAATCATTTACTAAAAAAAAAAAAAGGGAAGTCCCACACCTTTTGGGGGCAAAACACGATTGTAAGAGGGACTTTACCCAACAAATGCAACCAGTGTAACATGGTTTCTTGTACCCTCAATGAATCCCCAACAATAAAAAAAAAAAAAAGGGGAAGTTAAAATATTTAAATATCTTTTGTTATTTCCTTAATCACCTCTTATTCAGGTATGTGTTACTATTATTATTATTTTTAGTTTTAGTTTTTGAGACAGAGTCTTACTTTGTTGCTCTAGGTAGAATTCCATGTGGTCATAGCTCACAGCAACCTCAAACTCTTGGGCTCAAACAATTCTCTTGCCTTAGCCTCCCTGGTAGCTGGGACTACAGGCACCAGCTGCAACACCCTGTTATTTATTTGTTTTAGAGATGGGGTCTTGCTCTAGCTCAGGCTGATCTCGAACTCTTGAACTCAGGCAATCCACCGCCTTAGCCTCCCAGACTGCTAGGATTATAGGTATGAGCCACCGTGCCTGGCCTGTGTTATTATTATTTAAAAAATATCTAACATAGATTTGAGAGGATGGGATTTTATATTATTTAAGTTGACTTAGTTGAGTGGTTTATGGTACCTTGAGTAATATTGTTCACTGGCAACCTTTAAACATCAAAATTTTTCATTTACCACTTCTAATAGAAAAAAAGTCTTGTTTCTAATTATACATCTATCTTAATTTTAATTAAGTACTTTCATGCAACTGTAATTTCTGATAAACAAAAAGGTACTTCATGAAACAACTAACAGTATTTCACAACATCAACCATAAAGGAATAAACATACCCCTGTATCTGTATCAGATTTTGATGAACTTAGACTTTCCTGAGAAGGTGATGGGGACACACGCCCTAAAAACAACATAATAATTGTAAAAAACACATGTATATACATACACACCCCAACCAAAATACAACATTTGGGAATGACACAGTAATGTCCAATTAATAGTCAGAATATAATCTAGAAAAATACTAACAAGTGAAGCATAATGGTATAAACACCAAAATGTGTTTATCATTTTTACATAAAATCTTTATAAAATGGCTTAACCA
Source organism: Perodicticus potto (assembly GCA_963574655.1). Lineage (NCBI taxonomy): Eukaryota > Metazoa > Chordata > Mammalia > Primates > Lorisidae > Perodicticus > Perodicticus potto. The sequence continues at coordinate 6,534 of CAUYRH010077223.1, forward strand.
TTTTCTTAGCACAGTAAACAACATACTGTTAAATCACCAGTATTCAAAGTGAATACATTCATGACAAGTAGCAAGAACAACAACAAAGGGGCAGAAAGGGTCAGTGCTGGGGTTAGTCTCAACAGCCACTGAAAACAGTCCTTCTGCTCCAAGCAGGGTAATAAAAGAAATAACAGCTAGGAGTAGAAAAACTTACTGTATAATAAACATAGTGTAACTTCTTTCAATTCATTATCATCTTCAATTAAGTACTGCAACACAATGCAAGCAATATCCACAAGGCTTATTGAAGTATATAGGGCCAGTTTAGTGAAACTTTCTCAGACTTCTATATTCCTCAAGTTGGTGCTTTAACTATACTCTATGGCTGCCTTCTATTTCTTTTTCCCATCTCCTAACTTCCTGGTTACAGCCTTAGTTGACTGCAGGTAGGGGAATGGGTTGGGGAGAAAGCTTATTATACAGTTAATTACAACAAAAGAATATCATAAACTTACAGCCCCTGTTCATATCAATCCTATATACTTTGCTGATAACTTACCATGATATGTAAATGTTTGTACATAGTTGTAATCTGTGTGTACATACATAACGCTCTGATGTCTCTCTTTTCCATTTAACATTTTTCATGTATCCCTTGAGATACTGACAATTTACTTTCCATGGTTGTTTACTTAGTCATTCTTTACTTATTAAATATGTGTGTGTATATATACATATATATGTGTGATTTTCATTTTTTTTCTAGTTTAATTAGTTATTTCATTTTAACCTAGGATAGAACTGGATGTTGCCAGAGGAAATCAAATAACTCTGTTCACAATAAGTTATGAAATTAACTATGCACTACACCAGAAAGGGCATAAATCCTAAGTTTTGTGGTAGCTCTTTTCATTGGGTTTAAGAGATTTTTTTTGCTGCTAGGTTTTTGGCCATTATGGTAAGTAATGGTTGCTGCAAATGACTGCCAGATAAGGAAAGTATTAGTATACCTAAAATGTAAAAATTCCATATTTCTCTAGATTTTTAAATAAATTAAAAATACCTTCAGTGTTGTATTTCATTCGCATATTGTTGAAATAGTCAAAAGCATTTTTTAAAGCCCATATTCTCACTACATTGTCTTGCCCAGCTGAAGCAAGTAATCGGCCACAGTGGGAAAATTTCATGGTCCAAACAGCTCCCTATGAAAACAAAAGAAGGCTCCAAATTATCACTTTAAAAGTTTAGAGACATTACGTTTAAACCAAAGTTTAAAATTATGCCAAATTATACACACTAAGATAATGCTCACATTAATAACACATTTAAGGCCAAAAGTCCAATATTGCTACAATATCACAAAAGGGTTCTTTCAGAAGAAAACCCTAGTGAGTGCGGGACACAACTCTAATAGGGACTTTACCTAATGAATGCAAACACTGTGTGCTAATTGTTTGTACCCTCATATTAATCTGAAATAAAAAAAATAAAATATAAAAAAAGAAAGCAAGATAAGATGGTTGCCATAATTTAAACTAACAACTTCAAGACCTCAAACCTTGTCCACATGTTAATGGAAATAGGAGTTTTGAAGTGGCCAGAAATCTTAACTGAAAAAGCACAAATCCTACTTTGGGATCTCAGTCCCCTAGATGAACATAAAGTAAGAGTGAGGGTGAAGGTGTGAGTGATGGTGGCGGTGGCAGAACCTTCAGCACAGTAATAACAACGGTTTTTTTTTTTCTTTTGAGACAGAGTCTCACTATGTCGCCCTGGGTAGAGTGCCGTGGTGTTACAGCTCACAGCAACCTCAAACTCCTGGGCTTAGGCGATTCTCTTGACTCAGCCTCCTAAGTAGCTGGGACTAGAGGCACCCGCCACAACGCCCGGCTATTGTTTGTTGCAATTGTCATTTTTGTTTAGCAGGCTGAGGCCGGGTTCAAACCCACCAGCTTCCATGTATGTGGCTGGCGCTGTAACCAGTGTGCTATGGGCGCCGAGCCAGCAATAACAACTCTTGACCAAGACCGAGGAAGAATAAACTCTGCCTTAGCAGTGGCCCTCATAGCACTGGGCACTTAGAAGAAGTATTAGTGTGGTCTCATCTTGTTTTTCTCCCTAGAAACAAAGTTTCTCAGTATATGGCCAGAATCTCTAGATACCGAAAACAGTGAGGAAGTGTGTGTGTAGTATGTGTGGTGTGTGCCTGGGGGGCTGGGAACAAAGAACATAAATCCTTAAATTGTAAAGGCCTAATCCAATTACAACAAATTTGTTGTATATGTAATATACATCTGGATGTATCAAAAAGATTATGGAACAGCACATTTAGTGAAATAACTATTTCTGCAATACTAAAGTAAATTGTCAGGGAGTATGGAGAACTCTCAAAGAACTCAAGCTAGACTTCCTATGTGATCCTGCAATCCCATTACTGAGCATCTACCCAGAAGGAAAAAAATCCTTTTATCATAAGGACACTTGCACTAGACTGTGTATTGCAGCTCAATTTACAATCGCCAAAATGTGGAAACAGCCTAAATGCCCACCAACCCAGGAATGGATTAACAAGCTGTAGTATATATACACTATGGAATACTATTCAGCCATTTAAAAAAATGGTGACTTTACAGCTTTTGTATTAACCTGGATGGAAGCGGAACACATTATTCTTGGTAAAGCATCACAAGAATGGAGAAGCATGAATCCAATGTACTCAATTTTGATATGAGGACAATTAATGACAATTAATGACACAGTGCAGGTGGGGGACGGGGAGAGCAGAGAGAGAAAGAATGAGGGAGGGGGGGGACAAGGAAGAGCAGAGAGAGGGACGGAGTGAGGGGGGTGGAGTCTTGGTGTGTGCCACACTTTTTGGGGATAAAACACAATTGTAAGAGGGAATTTACCTAACAAATGCTATCAGTGTAACTGGTTTCTTGTACCCTCAATGAATTCCCAACAATAAAAAAAAAAATTGTCATTTGGCGTCTATTATAATGCAATTATACTTAAAACAGATAGTAAGAAAGGAAAGTCAGTATAGTATAAGGAAACATATCAGTTTCCTTATGAGGGGTACTACAGGGAGTTCCAAGTCTCCATACATAGGAATCATGTGTAACAACAGATATCTTGGAATGTGCGTGTTTGCCATGATTGGGAGAGACTTCATGTGTGTGTAGAAAGAGGTGGCCAACATGTAGAGAATGTTCTGTAAAACTCGGTAATGAATGTTTTGTAAAAGTACACTTAGTTACAATATTCCATTTTCCCTACGGATGACAACTTTTGGGACACCCTGTATTATATAATCAGCTCAAACATTTTATGTGTAGATTATAAGCACCAAAATTTCAATTTCAATCTGGCTTCCATCTGATGTTTATGGTTGCTTCCTTCTAGTTAAGCCAACTTTTACACTTACAATCTAAATAGATTCTCTGATCAAGGGAACAGCATCATTTATCCAGTTCTGAGTTTTATCACTATCTTTCCTGTGTTCCTAGCATTTTCAGGGGGCAATTGAGATACAATTTGAGTACTTGTACTTTCCTCTACATTGGTACACTTGAACATCTACCTAGTTCCATATTTTAGCTAAGTATCTCACTTTACAAAATATATTAAGCTTCTGGATATTTTTATGAATTATTTAAAATGAAGTAGGGGGGGACATTTTAAATATTTTTCAAAGGTAAAGACCCACACTTTAATTTAACTGCTTTAAAGTCTGATGACTTTGCATAGTTTAACTAATGATACAAGCTAGCTAGAGCTTACTTATTCAAGTTCTTAACTTTTTGAACAATAATTTAGAGATAGTCTCTGCATTACCTATTCACTAAATCATATTAATGTAAATTCATTCTTCTTGAGTCAGGCTAGCAAAATTACATACATAGGAAGAGATCAGTTTTATAAAAAACAAAGTATTTCTTTGAAACACTCTATTTCTATGAAAACATCAAGTATTTCTATTTCTATGAGAACATTATCACTCCTGAAAAATGAAATGGTTGCTTACCATATGTTCACCACTAAGATCTTGTACCACTTTGATCTGATCAAAATCATAAGGTCCTTTGAAACCATGTGCTGCTTTGAATTTAACTGGTCTTGTATATGGCATTCCTTCATCATCACTTGATGAAGGATCATCTTGATCAGTATGAAACACTGAACAGAGAAACAACAGAAATCATTAGTAGCTAATATAGATATAGCTCCTATCATATTTTCATATTTACTGCTTACCAAGAAAATTCATTACAGTAAAAAGCAAAATTTGTCTACTATCATATAAAATATTAGCTAAGAGTATGGAGTCTAGTACCTAGGTTCAAATCCAGCTCTGCATTTATTATCTGCTTGACTATAGGCAAGTTATTTAACCTTTCTATACCTCTCAGTTTTCTCATCTATAACATGGGGCTAATAATAATGCTTACATCAAAGGGTTTTTATAGAATTAAATAAATACAGATAAAAGTGCTTAGAACAGTGTCTGGCACAGAATAAGTACTATGTGTTTATTAAATAAAACAAGTACAGTAATGACAAAGACATAGCATGTTTAGATCTGTGCAAATTTAGAAAATTTACCTAATTTTCAAAATACAGGAATCCTTCAGTATCCTGGTAGATTAGTTCCAGGACCTGACATAAGTATCAAAATCTGCATATGACTAAGTTCCTTAATATAAAATGGCATAGTATTTGCATGTAACCTACACATATCCTCCCATATATTTTAAACCATCTCTATATTTTTGATAATACCCAATACAATTTAAATGTTATGTACATAGCTGTTATACTGTAGTTTTTTTTTTTTTTTTTTTTTTTTTAAGATAAGGTCTCACTCTGTTGCCTGGGCTAGAGTGCAATGGTGTCATTACAGTTCACTGCAACCTTGAACTGCTGGGCTTAAGTGTTCCTCATGCCTCAGCCTCCTGAGCAGCTGGGAGTACAGGCATAGGTCACCATACCTAGCTAATGTTTCTATATTTTTGTAGAGAAAGGGTGTTGCTACATTGCTCAAGCTGGTGTCAATCTTCTGGCCTCAAGAAATCCTCCCATCTTAAATTCTGAAAGTGCTAATATTATAGGTATTTCTATTTCTCTTTTTTTTTGAGACAGAGCTTCAAGCTGTCGCCCTGGGTAGAGTGCTATGGCATTACAGCTCAAGGCAACCTCCAACTCCTAGGCTCAAGCGATTCTCCTGCCTCTGTCTCCCAAATAGCTGGGACTACAGGCGCTCGCCACAACGCCCAGCTATGTTTTGGTTGCAGCCATCATTGTTGTTTGGTAGGCCCAGGCTGGATTTGAACCCGCCAGCTCTGATGTATGTGGCTGGTGCCTTAGTGGCTTGAGCCACAGGCGCCGAGCTGGTATTTGTATTTCTATGAGAACATTCTCACTCCTGAAAAATGAAATGGTTGCTTACCATATGTTCACCACTAAGATCTTATACCACTTTGATCTGATCAAAATCATAAGGTCCTTTGAAACCATGTGCTACCATTATAGGTATGGGCCACCACTTCCGGTCTGTACTTCTTTTGTATGATTTTTAGTTGTATTGTTATTTTTTTTTTTTTTTTTTTTTGAGACAGAGCCTCAAGCTGTCACCCTGGATGGAGTACTGTGGCATCATGGCTCACAGCAATCTCCAATTCCTGGGCTCAAGCGAGTCTCTTGCCTCTGCCTCCCAAGTAGCTGGGACTACAGGCGCCCGCCACAATGCCCGGCCATTTTTTGGTTGCAGTCGTCATTTTTATTTGGCAGGTCCGGGCTGGATTCGAACCCGCCAGCTCAGGTGTACGTGGCTGGCGCCTTAGCCTGTTGAGCCACAGGCGCTGAGCCTGTATTGTTATTTTTATAGCTTTTATCTAAATATTTTTTGATCTGTGCTTAGTAGAATCCTCTGATGTGGAACCCACAGATAAAGAGGACTGAGTGTATTTGTAAAAACTAAATAGTTTTACAAAGTTAATTTACAACTGATTATTGAACACTCAAACCTTTTGGGTTATCACAATCACAAAATACATATAAATTCATGCATAAGACATATAAATTCATTCTTCTTCATATTCACAAAATTAAGTGATAGGATAACTTTTGATTTACTGAAATACTAAAATGTTAGCTATAAATGTTTATTACTTTCAATAAAATAGAGTGCTTCTTTAGAAGATTATAAATTAACTGAATATTAAATGGAAATGTTCTATTTTACTCACCTTCATCTCTAACACTTTTAACTTTATTTATAGCACGTTCACCATATTCCTCAGCAAGATGCTTTGCTCTCTTTACTGATTTTCCAAGGAACTTCTTTAGTTGAGTCCTTAACAACAAAATTATTAACTAATTGCAAAAAGTTCAATAATTCACGGATAAACTTATTAACTTTGACTAATATAAGTACATTATTTAGAAATAAACTTTTAACATAAATAATATGTGTTTTAGTTCTCAAATCCCTTGTTCTGGGGAATAAACAGATTTAAGCCATAGGTCAATTTGGCTGCCAAAGAAATATAGGCAATTTCCCCCAATTTATAATACCATATATTCTAGCACTAGTCTTTAATGGTGAATGGTAACTGACTGGCAGGGAATGTTTAAAGTGCAGATACATGGGCACTATCCTCAGATAATCTGATATAGAGAGTCTGGGGTGAGGCCACAAATCTGCAGAGAGAATCACTTTGAAAAGACTGCTTTAGAGAGTTGTCCTTAAAAACACACTTTATAGTATTTTCTCCCATTCTGTAGGTTGTCTATTTGCTCTGTTGATTATTTCCTTGGCTATACAAAAGCTTTTTAAATTTAATCAAATCTTGCTTATTTATTTTTGTTGCTGGGACTGCCATTTTTTTTTTTTTTTTTTTTTGAGATACAGTCTCACTACATCACCCTTGGTAGAGTGTTGTGGTGTCACAGCTCACGGCAACCTTAATCTCTTGGGCTTAAGTGATTCTCTTGCCTCAGCCTCCCAAGTAGCTGGGACTACGGGCGCCCACCACAATGCCAGGCTATCTTTTGGTTGTAGTTGTTATTGTTGTTTAGCAGGCCTGGGCCAGGTTTGAACCTCCCAGCCCTGTTGCATGTGACTGGTACCCTAACCACTGTGTTATGGACACCAAGCCTGCCATTGGGTTCTTAGTCCCATAAATTCTTTTCTTAGACCAATATCTTGAAGAGTTTTTCCAATGTTTTCTTCTAGAATTCTTATAGTTTCATGCCTTACATTTTAGTCTTAACCATCTTTAAAATACCATGCTTTTGGTTACTATAGCCTTGTCATATAGTTTGAAGTCTGGTATGAGATGCCTCCAGATCTGTTCCTTTTGCTTAAGATTACTTTGGCTGTCTGGGCTCTTTCCTGGTTCCAAACGAAGTGTAGAATTATTTTTCTTAGATTTGTGAAATATAATGTTGGTATTTTGATAGGGATAATATGGAATCAGTAAGTCACTGTGGGTAGTATGTAAATTTTGACAATATTGATTCTACTGATCCACGAACGTGATGTTTTTCCATTTGTTTGTGTCATCTGAAATTTCTTTCTTCAGTGTTTCATAGTTCTTTTTGTAGAGATCTTTCACCTTCCTTGGTTTTAAGTATATTCCTAGGTATTTTATTATCTTTGTAGCTATTGTGAATGATATTGAGTCTTTGATTTAACTCTTGGTTTGACTGTTACTAGTGTATAGGAATGCCACTGATTTCTGTATATTAATTTTCTAATCTGAGACTTTGCTGAATTCATTTATCAATTCCAGGAGAATTTTGGTGGAATTTTTAGGGTTTTCTAGATAAAAGATTATATCACCCACAAAAAGCCATAGTTTGACCTGCTTTGTCCTGATTTGGATACTCTTTTTTAGGGAGGAGGGGTGAGATAGAGTTTCTCTCTGTTGTCTAAGGCTAGAGTGCTGTTGAGTCAGCCTAGCTCACAGCAACCCCAACTCTTGGGCTCAAGTGATCCTCCTGTCTCTATCCCTGAGCAGCTGAGACAACAGTAGCCACCACAACACCTAATTTTTTTTTTTTTTAAGTAAAGATGGGGTCTTGGGCGGCATCTGTGGCTCAGTGAGTAGGGCGCTGGCACCATATACTGAGGGTGGCGGGTTCAAACCCGGCCCCGGCCAAACTGCAACAACAAAAAAAAATAGCCAGGCGTTGTAGTAGGCACCTGTAGTCCCAGTTACTCAGGAGGCTGAGGCAAGATAATCGCCTAACCCCAGTAGTTGGTGATTGCTGTGAGCTGTGTGACGCCACGGCACTCTACTGAGGGCGATAAAGTAAGACTCTTGTCTCTCTAAAAAAAAAAAAAAAAGTGCTAGATATTTTTATTTTTATTTATTTATTTATTT
>CAUYRH010077226.1:0-19193 GCA_963574655.1 Perodicticus potto
TAGCCTTCATATGAAAGCTATAAATTAGCTTCATATTAGGGCTGAGTACATTGGATACTTTTTCTTCCATTCTTGAGATACTTTGCTAAGAAGAATATGTTCCAACTCCATCCATGTAAACATGAAAGAGGTAAAGTCTCCATCTTTCTTTAAGGCTGCATAATATTTCATGGTATACATGTACCACAATTTATTAATCCATTCGTGGGTCGATGGGCATTTGGGCTTCTTCCACGACTTAGCAATTATGAATTGGGCTGCAATAAACATTCTGGTACAAATATCTTTATTATGATGAGAAAATAGTTTTTTAAAAATAGATTTAGTTAACTGAAAGCAGAGGGAACAAAACAAATGAGAAAGCAGAAGATTGCTTAGAGAATAAGTAGTAGGATGTGGTAATTTAAAATACACATGCACATTATGAATTGGGCTGCAATAAACATTCTGGTACATATATCTTTATTATAATGTGATTTTTGGTTCTGGATATATATCTAATAGAGGAATTGTAGGTTCAAATGGCAGGTCTATGTTTAGATTTCTAAGTGTTCTCCAAACATCTTTCCAAAAGGAACATATTAATTTGCATTCCCTCCAACAATGTAGAAGTGTTCCCTTTTCTCCACATCCACACCAACATCTCTGGTTTGGGGATTTTTGTCATGTGGGCTAATGTTACTGGAGTTAGATGATAATTCACAGTAGTTTTGATTTGCATTTCTCTGATGATTAAGGATGATGAACATTTTTTCATGTGTCTGTAGGCCGTGGACCTGTCTTCTTCAAGGCTATGTTAACCAGTTTGATGAAAACATTTCAAATTGTATATAAAACCCTCCACATTGTACCCCATGATTTCATTAACATACACAGCTATAATTTAATTTTAAAAAGATCAAGAAAAGTTTATAAAAATAAATAAAAAAATATAATACACATGCACACACATTGAATTAAGATTCAACAGTAACTATAGCAATTATTTATTACTTACATCAACAAAAGGTATTTTCAGACAGGACCTTTTATCATTAGCATGGCTAACATATGGTGATTATTAAAAATGTCAATTTTGAGTTGGATTTATTATTGTTTTTAAATTATCTAGAGAGAATGACTGCTTGAGGGAGGACCACTCTCACCTCCTAACCTTGGGGATGCCACTGTAAAGAAATAATATTCAGACAAAAATGGACTGCTAAAAATATTATATGAACATATATGTGCCTACATGTATACGTTTTATATGCACATACTGTATATAGTCCGTGTATACAAATACATCTCCATACACACACACACATATATAGATGTGTGTATGCATATATCTCTCTCAAAGGGCAAGTGACCTCAGCAGAAATCCATGTTACATACAGTTGGAATGGATTAAATGTAAAAGATTGATATGCATTATAAGATCAATAATTTCTAAAAGCTGAAAAATACAATACTGCCAATAGAAACATTATTTGTATAAGAGAAAATTCTACCATTTTTGCAGAATTGAGTTTGAAGTTTGACTTTATATCCTACATCAGACACCATGTTAAGATAGTCATTTCCCATGATATTTATATAAAATAAATATGGTAAGATTTTTTATTATGAATTATGGAAATTCATATAAATTCATATAGATAAGAGATAATACATGAAAAAGGTGAAAAACATGGAAATCTGGATTGAAACACTTAAGAAGAAAACAGTTTAAAGTGGTTGAGTTTTTTTTTTTGTTTGTTTGTTTTGTTTTGTTTTTTGCGATACAGCCTCAAGCTGTCACCCTGGGTAGAGTGCCATGAGCACATCATAGCTCACAGCAACCTCCAACTCTTGAACTCAAGAGATCCTCTTGCCTCAGTTTTTTGTATTTTTAGTAGAGATGGGGTCTCAGTCTGGCTCAGGCTGGTCTCAAACTCATGAACTCAAGCAATCCACCTGCCTTAGCCTCCAGGCATGAGCCACCGCGCCGGGGCCTGATGGAGATATTTTTAAGCCATTGGACAGCAAACTTTATTTGGGCCATGAAAAAGAATTATCAAATTGTATCCAGATTGTTAATTTATTGCATTAAGGAGTAAGTGCTTAATGAATTTCCAATTTTGGATCAAACATTTAGTTTATTTTATTTCAAACAAGAAGCAGTATAAGTAATTAAAGTTGCCCCCCACCTATAGACAGTTTTGCCATATTAACAACAGCTTGTTTATGCCAGTAGCAAAAAGCTTAGAAAGCAAGTGGGGATGAAATCATAAAGGGCGTTTTCCACAGCTTGTGGACGACTTTACAAGAAGTGGTCCAAAGCCTAGAAGAAGTGGTAGTCAGCTGGTTCAAGGTCTGGGGAACACAGTGGATGACACAAGTCCAGCTTCTGTAGTTTGAGCAGTGTTGTTTGTGAGACAGTATTGTCTTGCAAGGGGATTGGCCTGTCTTTATTGACCCATCTTGGCTCTCAGTCACCGGCATCCTCATCCAATTGGCTGCAGTAGACCTCCATGGAATCAACTGACCCAGCTTCCTGAAGTTGTAGTGGACAATACCAGTGCTGGGCCACCAAACACACCCTATTATCTTTTCCTGATGACTATTCAGTTTTGGACTTCTTTTTTGGCACTTCATCTTTAGCCAATCATTGTGTCAAATCCTTGTGATTGTCAGAAAGAATCCATTTTCATCACGCAAAATAATACGGTATAGAAATGGCTCACCTTCATGGCATGACAGCATAGAAAGTCAAACTTCCAGATGATTGCTCTTCTGACACATGTTTAATTCATACAGAACCCATCTATCGAGCTTTGTTACCTTGCTGATTTGTTTTAAATGGTCCACTATTGTTGGAATAATACTGTCAAACCTTGCTGCTAATTCATGTGTATGTTGGGATGGAGTCATTTCTGCTACAGCCTTCAGCTCTTCATTATCCACCTTAGTCTGAAGTCACCCACATGGGTAATTTTCAAGATTTTCAAGGCTCTTCATTGTCCACCTTAGTCTAAGGTCACCCACAGGGGTCATTTTCAAGATCAATAAAATCATCAGCAAAAGGATATTTGCACTAGACCATTTATTGCAGCTCAATTTACAATTGCCAAAATGTGGAAGCAACCTAAATGCCCAACAACCCAGAAATGGATTAACAAGCTGTGGTATATATATACCATGGAATACTATCCAGCCATTAAAAAACATGGAGATCCTACATCTTTTGTATTAACCTAGATGGAGTTAAAACACATTCTTCTTAGTAAAGTATCACAGGAATAGAGAAGCAAGAATCCAATGTACTCAATTCTAGTATGGAAGTAGTAGATGATCTAACACAAGGTGGAGGGGAATGAGGGACCGAGGGGGGGGATGGGAGTTACAGCTCCTGGCACACCTCATGGGGTGAGACACAATTATAAGAGGGATTTTACTTAACAAATGCAATCAGTGTAACCGAATTCTTTGTACTCTCAATGACTCCCAAACAATAAAAAAAGATTAAAATCATCAAACAAAACTTCTCAACCCATTGGCATACTGTGCATTCATTAGATAGATCCTTCTCAAACACTTTGCTGATATTTTGAGCTATCTATATTGATTCTACAATGGAACTTATATTTCAAAATAACACAAATTTTTTACTTAACCAAGGTTTCACAAAATTTGCTGTGAAAAAAGATCTGAAAGATAATCGCAAACCAAAATGTGCATTTGAAAGAATGAGGACGTACCTTCCCAAGAAAAATAAAACAAGAAGTGTCAAAGTGAAAAGTCAGAGATATCAACTGTCAAACTTAACACTAAAGGAAATCAGACATTTCATGCTTAAATAAAATACTTTTTAAAACCCCAACTTTAGTTTCTCTTCACTCAGCATTAACACACCCTAACCTGCAGAAAGCATTCATTTTGCAGAGAAGCTTCTAAAGGACCCTCATTGCCCAGACTGATCCTTTGTGTCAGTATCTCAAGGAGCTGCTTGGTGCTCCAGCAGGCAACTGCCGCTGCTTTTTGTAGTTCCACCTGCAGCTGTGGTCTCTTCTGGGTCCTTTGGTCCTGGGTGGTTACTTATCCCTCTGATGTAAGAGAGAGCATTCTGTTTCTATGTAATTTGGTGGGTACAGAGCTTTTAGTTTACCAACATTCTGAAACTACCATTCTTCCCTGTTGTCTTTAGTATTCTACCAGGTTGCTAGAGTGAATGAAACCCATTCCACCACCACGTGTCCAGGCAAGGGTTGGGGAATGCCTCCTTTCACCTTTCAGCTACAGCTAAACTAGTAAATTCATCCTGCAATCTATTATGTGAATCCTGCCAGATTGGCGTTTTCCCATGATCTTGGTAACATTGGTTTATCATCTAAGGTTTCTTCAAGAATTGACTGTCCTTGAACATAACATTTCATGTCATTGGGCCTCCAATTACTCCCTGGTATAAGGGGAGAGGACAGAAAGTAGGCATATTGATGAGTTATTCTAAGTCTGAAAAGCGAAATAAACCATTACCATATTTGGTAAGTCAGTCACTCAGCAAGAATGAGAAGGCAATGTATTGATGATTCACGCATTCAGCCATCTGCTCATTAGACTATAAGCTCCATGCCAACAGGAGACTTTTAAAAATTTTTATCTCCCATACCAGAAACCACATCCAGCATGTACGCTAATATACAAAAGACAAAAAGATACATTAAAATAAAATTAAGCAGATGTGTTCCCATGTAATGGGCACAATGGAAGGTTATATAGCACCTACAGAGTGTGGGATACAACTTAAGAGGAACCCTCCCTAACAAATGCTACATTGTAACCTAATTGTTCATACTCTCACATTAATCCAAAATAAAATAAAATAAAATAAAATAATAAAATGACAATATTTTCCCCTTAAGTAACTCACCAGTCCGTAAGTGCTTTAGCTGTATTACAGTGCAAAAGCTTTAGAAAAAAAATCTCAGAAAAACAGAGTTCCTTCTTTGACTTTGAAACCTTTTTAGTCTTAATAAATGATCTCCTTACCATCATTTAGCCTCTAGGCGTCTCAGTTTATTTATCTGGGAATGGAATAGCATGAACTACAAGAGAATAATGTATTGATTTCAGCCATGTATAAGAGAAAACCCGGGTAAATAATAGAGATTTCATTTTCTTTTGGTAATGAAAATTCCCTGGTTAGCTATTGAGAGTAGGCCAAACAGCTCCATGATAGCTTCATGAACCCTGTTCCCTCCTCTTCCCCTATTTAGTGACCCTACCATGTTCTTCTTACTTTATGGTTGCAAATAGCTGTTGGAACTCCAGTATCACAGTCATAGTCAAGGCAGAAAAATGAGAAGAACAAAAGGTTAAAAGATTTTTCCAGCTTCCTCTTAAGGAGTTAGGTACATGCTATACTTTCTGTTAGCTCTCAAAAGCCAGAACTATGGCACATGTTTATAAGGAATGTTAGGAAATGTATTTCTTTCAATATGGTCACTTATATATCCAACAAAATCAGAGTTCCCTAAGTAAGAAGGTAGGGAGAAATAAACATCGAATAAGAAAGATGTTTTAAATTACAAAAACTGCTTATTTATGTAATATACTTTTGTTGCAACAATTTAGGGTGAAGTATTTTGTAGTAGTTAAAATGGACAGAAATTAGTGTTCAGCAATGGTTATATCTCTGCACTCAATATCTTGAAATGACAGATAACAAAATAATATTATAAATCTTATCCTCTAAGGATGGCCTATACTAAAAGTCTAATAAGAAAAAACAAAGTTGGTATAGAAGTCACAAGGCTAGCTGTATGCAAGGAATAAGAAAGGTAATGTGCCACTAGAATAGGGAATATAGCAGGAATTGCTACAACCATCTTTGAAAACAATATTATACATTTCATAAGCCCAGTGATGCTATTTTTGTAGGCTAGGTAGTGAAAGAACTATCTGATATGCTTACCTTCCTCGTCACAGTTAAAATTCTGTAAAGTAGGGACTCTCTGACAGGTAGTGCCCTGATACTTTTTTTAATTTTAAACTCTCCACATACATTTTTCATGGGTAGCTGCCCCATGAAAAGTATTATACATATGTTCTACAATTTGCTCCAACACTAAATTGTACCATTTCAGCACATTTCAAATTGGCATCATGGTTATGACAGCCAATATTTTCTGAGTTCCCTCATAATTAAAATAGAAATAATACTATCTTCCTTATTAATAAGAACATTTTTGTATCAGATGAAATAATGAATGTTAAAGTTATTCATAAGCTGCAATTACTGTATAAAAATAGACTGTTAATAATATTATATTTTGTTTTGGTTCATCTTGGATCTGTTCTAGTAGAATTATTCCTTCTCCTAAGGAAAATTCCTTGCTAAAACTTTATGAACTTAATAACAACGTGCCATTTTCTCATGGCATAGCAACCTTTTATAATTGAAGTTAAAGAGGGTAAATAAGGAAATAACTTTATTTCCTTCTGAAAATTCTCCCCTAATTTGCCATCCTGCTTAATAATCTCACGTCTCACTGCACTAACCAATCTGACTTTCAAAGCACATTTGACATTATTTATTCATTTCTATAATTTATGTTCTTTGTTTTTTATATACATGTACTACATTTAGCCTTATTCAAACAATTAATATTCAGGCAATTCGGTGTCAGTTGTAATGAAGGGAAGTATTCCATTAGTAAACTAAAAGTATGTTTAAGGGCAATTTACATTTGTCTTTAGAATGCAGTGTTTTTCTTGCTAGCCTTGAACTTTATTTGCATTCCTAAGACGGGGGAGCAGTAATTTGCTGAGGAAAATTCTAAGTACAGTAAGAAGATGGTCCAGTAAAAAAAAAAAGCTCCAACGTGGAGAAGCCACACAATTTTAAAGTGTACTTGTCTTTGAACACTGATCAGATAACACACTTGCCTTTGTTCATTCCAGGTTTTTCACCATATTATGAAGTCTCTGTGTAAAGGGACCAATGGCATATACATTTTAAAAATATTCAAATGAAATTTAGCAGATGAGCCCTTATTATGACTAGTATCAATAATTCTTAGTGGCAATAACATAGTTACCAAATTTTGAGGCTGACCCAACAGATAAGATGATGATACGAATGTATTGTGTCTTTTATCCTTTCTTTTCTGATGTAAATGTTTGTGTTTGGATAGAAAGAGATAGAGAGAGAAGAGGAAAATAGGAACAAAGGAATAAATAGAAAAATGACAGAAACTGATGTTCCAACTAATTTTAATATTATGCCAAAATTTATAGTAGCATAAAGAAAGGTTTCATGAGGGAAAAACAGTAAGATAAATATTTTTAACATATATTTCATGAATATAAAGTGATTTTAGAGTTTACCTCAATGAATGTAATAGAGAATTCATTGCTTTTATTTAATTTAAAGCAGCATATACACTAGCTGTCTCTTAGCTAGGTTCATTCATAAACTATTAACGATTTAATCTACATTTTCATCAAGAAGGAAAAGAAAACATAGTTACTGCACAGTTCTCTTTTTCTCCAGACACTGAGTCATTACTTAAGTAATGTTTATGGTTTCACATACCACACTGTCATTTTTAATCTAGGTACTGTGTTTGAATAAACACATTTAATTTTTGAGCTCATATTTTTAATCTAGGCATATGTGTATCGCTAGCTTTTTCAAACTACCATGGTAGTTTTTAAGTCACAGATAATAGTTTTACTTTCTTTTCCATGAAAAAATGTTAATAAGTTAGAGACCAAAAGAAAATCAAAATAGGGCAGCACCTGTGGCTCAGGGAGTAGAGCGCCAGCCCCATATACTGAGGGTGGCGAGTTTGAACCCGGCCCTGGCCAAACTGCAACAAAAAAAGCTGGGCATTGTGGGGGTGCCTATAGTCCCAGCTACTCAGAGGCTGGAGCAAGAGAATCACCTAAGCCCAAGAGCTGAAGGTTGCTGTGAGCTATGACGTTACCACACTCTACAGAGGGTGACAAAGTGAGACTCTCTCTCTAAAAAAAAAGAAAGAAAGAAAGAAAATCAAAATATTCTGTACAGATTTTCAGTAATCTCTACCTTACAGATTTCATATTTTAAGGTAATTGCATTTTTATTGCATACTGTGTGGTGTTTTCATTACTTTTTTTTTTTATATAGACTTGATTTCCCCACTGTGTGTCTGCTTCTAACAGCTATGTAAGAATTTAACAATGTTTTGAAAAACTATACAAACTCTTCATTAAAGCTTAAGTTCAGATAACATAAAAGAACATTATTAAAATGGAAGAAATTGATATAATATGTAATCTCAGGAGACTGTCATCATTATCTACAATTATATAAAGAATTTTTTCAGGAAACTAAGTAGAAATGGAAGTATAAAATCAGAAAAGTGAAAATCGATTTTGAATAGTGAAGAAATTGTATGAAAATGTTTAAACTCTATGATACCATTCTGAGTTGGGTAAAGTAACTCCCTTGTGAAGAATAGTTTATTGGCTTCTGTAAAAAAACATTAAAGCACAAGGCTGGAGGGAAAAAGTCTATCTGTCTATGTATCTATATAGTCTACAGACTATAACTATAGTGCATGTTTTTAAAAAGAAAGTTGAAAACCTTAACAAAACTTTATCACACTGGGGATATCTCACCATCATAAGTTCACTTTGTATACCATTTCTGTCCTCACCAATGGTAGGAAGAATCTCTAAACTCACTTTCTTCGAAATAAACAAACAAACCTGAGCAGAGTCAGAGGACCATGTATCAGAGCTACAGTAGAGGTGGAACATCTGGAAGCCAGACCTGCAGATGAGGCTGAGAAGCTGAGATGGAGAAATGAATACAAAGGAGCAGAATGTTGAGCAGACATGCTGGGGGCTGGGCTGAGTCACATGACCTTAGGAAGAGCAGGAGGTGGGAAGTGAACTCAAGACATGTCTTCTGGGTCAGAATCCCTGAAAGATGCTGCTGTAAGAATCAGACTGAAACTATGAGGAGAAAACTTTGCCGAGATACCTGCAGGATTAAGATCACAAAGACTGCTAAACAGACTAGAAACCTGTCCTCTACAGTTATAAGTAGCAGGCAAAAGATACAAGATTCATAAACAAGGACTCAAACTTGGAACTGTCTGATGCAGAGTGTTGGACAGCAAAGTAAAAAATTCAAGAAAATGAAAAAATTCAAATATAAAGTAGGCATAGAACAAAAAGCCATGAGGAATGATCTGCAGATATGAAAATTAAATTTTTAGAAATGAAAGATAACTACCAAAATGAAAATATGTTTGGTGGACAAACGAAATGACAGCATTAGATGCATTTGAAGAGAGAATTTATGAACTGGAAACTACATGCAAAAAATAATTTGAAAGTAATAAGGAAAGATTAGGTAATAGAAAACAAGATAGAGAAAACAAGAGACATAGAAGCTACAATGAAAATATCGGGTTGTAAGTCCAAGTGTAATAGATAGAATATTGAAGAGGTGATATTTAAAATAAGTATGGCAGCAAAGTTTCCAGGTATACAATCATTGCTTTGTAAAGCCAATGTATCATGATCAGGATAAATTTTAAAAAGATAAGACATATTAATAAAAATTTTAAAAATGAAAAAGGAAAAAGCAAAGACAAGGATCTTGAAGAAAGAAAAAGGAATAGAACGTGGGTTAGAAAGACCACAGCATGATCAATAGTCAACATGGCAGCCAGAAGACATGTAATGTTACATTAGAGGAACTAAGAGGTAACTATCAGCAGGAATTAGTACTTAGAGTACATTGTGCTATAGTGTTATGATGCTCTTTTTATTTTATTCCAGATTAATTATACCTACACAATATATCATGTAAGATGCGTATAGATAAATAAAATCATATGTATGTGTGCAATGTGCATGTGCATACCAAGGGAATGGTTAACACACTGTCTTCTGAATTATGATCATTATAAAATAAAAGAAGGAAGGAAAATAGGATAGAAGTACATTCATAAATGTAAGTTACAGGCAGTGTTGCATTTTTGGTATGCGTGGTGGTTCATGGCCTTATACTATATCACACACAATAAAAAGCCAAAGTGAGCAAGCGTGACAGTGTGTCATAAACCAAGGACAGGGTGAAAGAAAATTCCAAACAAAAAATAATGTCTGCCAATTAAGTAATGGATCAAAAGAAATAGATACCATGAGATAAAAATATCCTCTTAACATTATCATTTAGCTGCCAATAATAACCTTTAAAAGGTTATAAAAGAAAAACAGCTATTGAGTTTAAGGAGGTGCTACATGAATAGTCCTTTTTCATCAACATCAATTGCTTTTCTTCCCTCGGGGTTGAACATGAAAGCCAGCCACGGAATAATTTTCTAGGATCATGGACTCTGAGTCTCTTTTCTATTACACATGGTAAGATCATCAAAATACATAGTTACTAATCTGCTGCCAATTGCTTTACAGAGGCTCAACAGAAACAGGACACTGTTTCTGTTCCAGTATGAGAGTGGCTCGGGAGTTAACCATTCTGTCCCACAAACAACTAAAAAGCTGATCAAGCTGAAATATCAACAACTTTTCTTAGCTTCTAAAGAAAGTGAGGTCACAGGGCAAACCTCTGCTTTCAAATTTGAAGAGATGAGCAAGTGAACACAGAGAATCATAATTTACTGGAGCAGAAAGCTCAGGGCAAAGGTAAGAAACAGGACCTGTAATTGAGAAATTACTAGAGGTTCATTCAGTGTGGACAAATTTGAGAGATTAAAATCACCAGAGGATCCAGTTGGGGGTCCCCCATACTTCTGCGTGCTTTACATCCTGGACCTTCACAAGGTTTTCATGGTGACTACTGGAGAAGAAACTCCTCTATCAGGGAGGAGAGAAAGATAATTACCTTTAAATACACCAGAGAATTCTGTTCTTGACAGGATTCACCTTCAGAAAAAATTATTTAACCAGAGCCTAATCTGGTGGAGTCATATTAGAGCCCAGGTTCCCCAGGGAGGGGAAATATGCTCCCTGCAACCTTCCAAGGAAGAAAAGGAGACACCCAACTCCTGCCCACTCTGGCTATGGGCTAAGGGGGGGGGACTGAAGAGCAGGTGTAAAATTCAGTTTAGAGGCTCCTTAGAAGACGGAGATGTAATCAGAGCACTGTACAATTCTTCCTCTCTCCTTACATCTTCCTAACACATTACTAAAGGTCTATTTATAGCAGTTCCTTTTATCCAATACATCATGCCCAGCTATGAAGAAAAAATTGCAAGATGTACTAAAATGCAGTTTGAATAGGCAGAGCAAGTATCAGAGAAGACTCAGACATGGCAGGCAGGAATGCTAGAATTATCAGATGAGATTTTAAACCAACTGTTAATATGCTAAGGGCTTGCCAATGGAGAATATTATGAAAAAAATAATAAAGAGATATTCCATCTTCGTGGTAGACTTCATATTATCAAGATGTCAGTTGTTCCCAATTTTACAGATTCAATGCAGTCTGAATCAAAATCCCAGCAAGTTATTTTGTGAATATTAACAAATTGGTTATCAAGTTTATAAGTGTCAGGTATCCTCTGGGAAGACCCAGAAGAGCCAGCACAATGTTGATGAAGAGGACCAAAGTTGGGGGACTAAAACCACCCAACTGCAAGACTTAACACAAAGCTATGTTAATCAAGGTGGTCATACCAGTGGGAAAATAAATAAAAATAAGCAAATAGATCATTTTATCACAACAACTGTGGTTATATCGCATTAATTGATTTTTGCATGTTGAGCCATTTTTATATTCCAGGGATAACTCTTACTAGTATGTTGTTTAATTTGGCTTCCTAGTATCTTATTGATAATGTCTTCATCTATGTTCTAGATTGATCTTGGCCTGTGGTTTTCTTTTCTTGTGGTGTCTGTGTCTGGACTTAGTATCATAATAATTCTGGTTTTATAAAGTACATTTAGAAGTGTTTCTTCCTCTTCAATTTTTTGAATAAGTTTAAGAAGAATTGGTATTACTTTTTCTTTGAGTATTTGCTAAAATTTACCAATGAAGCCTTGTAATCTTAAGCTCTTCCTTGTTGAAAAGTTTTTGTTTTCTTCTAATATGAGGGTTTTTTTATTTCAGATTAAAATGGGATAAAAATGATAAGGTTACGAAGTTTGCTTTTGTCGGGTTAAAGTCCAAGTTGTAGCTGTTTCCTTCACCAATGAAGTATTCAATATACCCATACATGTATGTATTGGGTGGGAATTTACCCAGCACCTTCTTGCATTACCCCTTACTTGGCTTTCACTGAGTTTTTCTCACATTTGAGCATGTAGTTATAAATTTACTAGGTCCAACTGGGTACTGAGTACATGTGATGCTTGTTCCACTGTTGTGATACTTCGCTTAGGAGAATGTTCCAAAATCTGCATGTTTTTATGGTAGAATAGTATACATGTGCCACAATTTATTAATCTATTAACATGTGGAAGGACACTCAGGTTGTTTCCACATCTTTGTGATCATGAATTTTGTTGCTAAAAATATTTGAGTGCAAAGTCTTTATGATAAAATGTATTTTTTTTCTTTTGGGTAAATACTTAGTAATGAGATTGCAGGATCAAACAGTAGGTCTAATTTTAGTTCTTTGAGGAACCTCCATACTTCCTTCCATGGAGGCTCTACTAGTTTGTAGTCCCACAAACAATACACAAGTGTTCCTTTCTCTCTGCACCCAAGCCAGCATTTGTTGCTCTGGAACCTAGGACCTTATGATGTGGGCCATTCTCACTGGGGTTAGATGACAAATCAAGCTGGTCTTAATTTGCATTTTTCTGAAAAGTAGAAGGGATGAGAATTTTTTCATGTGTTTCTTGGCCACACATCTGTCCTCGTGAGCCTCATGAGAATTGTTTTTGTTCATATCTCTTACCAAGTTTTTAATAGGGTTGTTGATCTTTTCTTGGTGATTTTCTTGAGTAATTTGTAGATTCTGATTATTAGCCATATGTATAGCATACAAATATCTTTTCCTTTCTATAGATTGTCTGTTTGCTTTGTTGGTAATGTCCTTAGCTGTGCAGAAACTTTTTAGCTTAATCGGGTCCCATTTTGTTGTTGCTGCAATTGCCAACATTTCTTCTTCATAATTTTTTTTTTTTGCAGTTTTTGACTGGGGCTGGGTTTGAACCCGCCACCTCCAGCATATGGGGCCAGCGCCCACCTCCTTTGAGCCACAGGCGCTGCCCTCTTCTTCATAATTTTTTTCCCTAGGCCAATATCTTTAAAAGTTTTTCCCACATTTTCTTCTAGAATTTTTATAGTTTTGTGTCTTAGGTTTAAATCTTTTATCCATGATGAGTTGATTTTGTGAATGCTGAGCATTGTGGGTCCTGTTTTAGTCTTTTACATACTGCTGACCAGTTCTTCCAGCACCATATGTTAAATAGGGATTTTTTTTTCCCTGAGTGTATGCTCTCATTTGCTTTGTGAAAGGTCAGATGTGAATATGAGACTGGTTCCATCTCTAGATTCTCTGTCCTATTCCATAGGTATATGTCTCTATTTTTATGCCAGAGTCATGCTCTTTTGATTGCTTTAGACCTGTGAAATAATGTGAATTTCTGGTAACATGTTTCCTCCAGATTTGTTCTTATTCTGTAGAATTGAGTTGGCTATTCAAGGATTTTTCTAGTTCCACATGAAACACGGAACTATTTTTTCAAGATCTGCAAAGTATGATATTGGTATTTTATTGGGTATTATATTAAATTTGTAGATAGCTTTGGGTAGAATAGACATTTTGACAATGTTGATTCTTCCAAGCCATGAGCATAAGTTCTTCCATCTGCATATCTGCAATTTCTTTTCATTGAAATTTTTGTCTCAGTGCTTTGTAGTCCTCTCTGTAGAAATTCTTTAGATGTTTGTTAAATATATTCCAAGATACTTCATTTTCCTTGATGCTACTGTCAATGGTACTACCTTTGATTTGATTCTGAGGTTGACTGTTGTTGGCATATAAGAAGGCTACGGATTTGTGTGCATTGATTTTATATCCTGATACAATGATATATTTCTTCATCAATTCTTCAACTCTAAGGTTGAGTCCTTAGAGTTTTCTAGGTATAAGATTGCAGAGCACACAAAACTATGCAACAATCATAATGAAGTCCACCACATGTCACCACAGACACCACCACATGTCAACATGACTACAGCTGTTGAGACACTATACAAAGGTTATGAAACCTTACTGAGTTGTTTGTACAGTGCTGTCAACATAAGCACACAGTGGCAAATTCACAAACATAATCATCAGGCTTTATATGATGACAGCTCTGGTTGTCATTCCAGAAAAAGAGTTTCAAAATGGCTTTGAAGTGTGGAGTAGGCACAGCATTAGTGCATAGCTTCCCAAGGAGATTACTTTGAAGGTGATGACAGTGATAATCAGCAACAATGTATGTAGCAGTTTTTCTAGGATGAGTTCATGAACTTGCCAGACCTTGTACCTTCAAAAATTTCAAGTATCACCAAGTAAATTATGATCAATTAATGTAAATGTGTGGAGTGGATGATGATGCACTATCTTTGGAAATAGGCAACATATAAGAGTTTGCTACTGTAGAAGATAAATATGATAACGTCTATGAGCACAGACAGATGAGATAGAACTGAGTTTGAACCTGGAATCAGCTGTTTCTCAACTGGTGATTTGGGGCAAGTCCTTTACAGAAAATGGAGAGGATTAGGGGGTTTTTTTGGCTTGATATATATTTTAATTACCACATTAAAAACAGCTATCCTTTTTAAAACTTTATAGATTTATCACCTGATTAAAGCATGAGATACTTTAACAGTATTATACATAATATTTTTACATAGAAAAATGTACATAGCATTTCATATTATATAATTCTTCTTATTCTTTCAAAAATGTCTACATCCATTGGGCAAGAAATGCTTTTCATTAAATTATTAATATTAAATGCACTTAATCATTGTGTATAGATTCAACCAAAGTAACTATTAACTAACTTTTAGGCATTTTATGGAGGTAAAACATACATTTTGCACATAAAGAAATATTTTATGCAAATATGCAGATAAAATTTTTTAAAATTAGAACACTGTGAAAAACTATACTTTTGACAAAGAGTGCTTTGCTTTTCTGTGTTTTGTTTTGTTGGAGAGCAAGGATTTCCAGATGTAGTCATTCTTTAAAATATTCAGCTTTGGTTTTTGGTTTTTAATAATAAATAGGAAATGCATATAACAACTTGGAAGAATATCTTCCATTTAATGAGCACTCAGTAAAAGATTATTATGCCTACTAGCTTATTTTGAAGCATAGCACAAAAATAGACATGGAAAATAAATACTAACCAAAGTGCTGATAACCTAAATAGTCAGTGGGCTTAATCAATTTCAGGGTTCAATCTGAGAAAACTTAATTAAATATAGTCATTTACTCACTTCCTTTCTCATATAACTCTATTTTAGAAAAAATGATATTTTTGAGGAGATGGATTCTAGTTTTTTTTTTTTTTTTTTTTTTTTTGCAAGCACTTGCTTTAGCCTCAAGATGTGAAACTGAAAAGCAGAAAGGATGCTAGGAAATATGAATTGGAAAAGGGCAAATTTGGTGGGCCAAATAGTATTCCTGTAGGTGTAATGATTTTTAGAAAATGACAGCAAGCTGTCTAATACCATATTTCCATATTCATTCTCTAGTAGCAAGAGCCACAAAATTCTTAGCTCAAAGCCTTTCTGGTTGACTGGGTTATAACTTTGGGAAGCTTTATAGCTGAACTTTAAAATAAATCCACATGATTTGGGGCTTTAAATTCCATTTTTGGAATATTAATCTAAGAGAACAACAGACATTTATTCTGTCCAAATGTGCTATTGGCCCTCTTAAACCATGCTGCACTATTCTTCTGTGAATGATTGAGAACCTCATATTGCCTCTTTGTCATCATAAGTTCCATGAAAGGCAGTAACTCCTTAATGGATATTTGTTCACCTGTCTCATCTGTTCCAATAAAAAGCTGAAATAAATACACACTTGAATTGCTCTAAGGATTTATTCACAGAGAAATTATCTGTCAGGAAGTTAGTTATATCCATGAGACATTCATCTCTTCTCTGTGTGGAGTAGGGCACCAGATGGTAGCTCTCCACAGCTCTCATGGGCTGTGAATTGGCACTAATTGAAACATCAACACTCACTTGAAGGCTCCTATGGAGGAACTACATCCTCACATCTCCAAATACTCCAAACCATGAATTTAGAGTGTACTGCATTATATGTTATTGTTTTTATTTTGCAAAAAAAATCAATAACGTATTCACAGAAAATGTTACACATGTGGTAGAAAAAAAATCCTTGAAGCTTTATCATTTACATTTTACATAATTTTTTCCAGATTCTAAATGGCATTAAATGGCATTTTTTCAAGATCATATAAAACATTTCCTATGACAAATTTCATTCCAAGAAGGATATTGTTTTGAATTGACTTGATTTTTGAATTCATTAAAAATACACGCAGAATTTTTTTTTTTTTTTTTTTTTTTTTTTGCAGTTTCTGGCTGGGGCTGGGTTTGAACTCACCACCTCTGGCATATGGGGCCCGTGCCCTACTTCTTTGAGCCATAGGTGCCATCCACACAGAATTTTTTAATGAAAGAAAGTTAAGTTACTATTTATCCCCTGTGTCATTTTCTTGTCCATGAGCTAAACAGAATTATATTTAAACTGATAGTAACTACTCAAATGAGTAATGTCTAACCTCATTATTGTCCCAGAAAATATTTTATAGTGGTCAACTTACTGATTATAGACAAAATACTATAATAAAGCCTTGTATCAATTAGCCAATATTTGTTGAAAAATTGTAAGTACTATTTATTATGCTAGTCTTCATGGAAGGACAAAGATAACTGTGAAATAATTTCTGATGATTTGAAACTTCTTTTCCAGGAGTAAGACCAGCATGGATATTGACATAAAAAGAATTATTTCAGAAAAATTGTGGTGTTATCATAGAGCACAAATTTTAACTTTTCCTGGGAGAAAAGAGGAAAAACATTGGAATGTAATGAAAAAGAAATTGGGTTAGAACAGATGAAGTTGAGGCAAATACTTTCAGAGAGAAAGAGTTAAATGATCAAAAAATAACATAAAAGTAATCAGTGGGGATAAATTCCAGTAAAGAGGTTGAGAAAATAAAGTAAATGGGGAAAGAAATGGACTTGACACCTGGAAGTTAATTGCTAACTTTAACTTGAAGTAGTT
The DNA here is from genome assembly GCA_963574655.1 of Perodicticus potto. Taxonomy (NCBI): domain Eukaryota; kingdom Metazoa; phylum Chordata; class Mammalia; order Primates; family Lorisidae; genus Perodicticus; species Perodicticus potto. The sequence continues at coordinate 17,259 of CAUYRH010077226.1, forward strand.
TTCATTGACATGGAATTGTCTTATTAATAGGAAATTGCAGAATAATAATTTTTAACTTAACATAAATTCTTCTTCTATCTGAGACCTACATACATTTTTATGCTGCCAGACATTCCCCTAGTTTAAAATAATGGAGTTAAAATCTGATTACAAAGGAGCTAAGGACGGAGCACAAGATAACAGCCCAATAGGTCAACATGAGACACACTGCTCATGTGACAAGGAGAAAACAACATCAGCAAGGAATCAGAATGTAGCCTAAAATGGTAGAACTAAGGGAACTCTGTTTTAGATTGGGCTTCGCTAAAATCTTATTTAATGAAAAGATTAATTTTAACAGAAAATATCAGAACATGAGAAATTAGGGAAGACTCATGAGAATAGTACAGTGGATATAGCTAAGAATGTGAATTTGGGGGGGGAGGGGCAAGATGGCCAACTGGAAGCAACTTCCCATAGATGCTTCTGTCCAAGAGGAAAGATAACCTCCAGAAACTGCCCAATTGAGCTGAAGACTGGGAGCCCAGCTGACAGGGAGAAGTGATAACTGCAGGTCACTTCTGCTGAGGCAAGCTGCGACTTCAAGAAACCAAGCTTCAGGCAGAAAAACTGAACTAAACTTTTCCACCATTCTGAACTTCCAGGACACCCTTCCTCCCTTACCTGGCGCACCAGAAGCCTGACCTCTGCTGAAACTGAGGAAGGAAGACTTGAGCAGTGCCCACCCTCCCTATCTGTGGGACCAGGTGGCCTGCCAGGTAAGAGTCTCTGGGGCCCCATTGAGCCCCCACCAACCCACAGGCCAGAGACTCTGCCAGGACCCCCACGCAGCCGATTGGCACCCTGCCAGGCCTTGGCCCGTGGCCAGCAGTGGCCAGGAAGTCCGCAGGGACTCCTGCCCAGTGCCAATCTATGCCCCACTCAGCCTCGGCTCTCCACACGCCAGGACCTCCACCTGGCTCTGATCAGTGCTCCAGGCCCACCGCCCACAGCAGCCAGGTGGCCCCAATTGGCACTCCACCAGGCCTTGGGCCACAGCCAACTGTGGCCAGAAACTCTGCAGGGACTCCTGTGCGGCCTGAACAGTGCCCCACCGGGCCTCGGCCCACCACCTGCCATGGCCAGGGACTCTGCCAGGACCCCCACGTGGCTCTGATTCCTACGCTCTGGGACTCGGCCCTCTGCTCATAGCAGCCAGGGACTCCATGGGGCCTTGGCTTGCCAACTGCCATGGCCACAGACTCCACTGGGACCTCCACGCCAGACCTCCGCCTGCTGCCCACACCATCCAGGGACTCCACCAGGAACCTGCCAGGCCTTCGCCTGCCTGCATGGGCCAGGAACTCCAGGAGCCACACAACCCACATCCTCTCCTATCCTCTCTGCCTCTGAACCGGCCCCAAACATCTGGCCAGGGACTCAGGAGGTGGCGTGACCCGAGCCCTCCCTCTAGAGCCCTCCTCCCAGCCAGAGACTGCTGGAGGTACGGGCTCCCTCTGCAAAGGCCACCGGGTGCCCCATCCCACGCCCTGCTGCTTGATCCAGGCATGCCACACTCCGGAGCTGTTCCTGAAGCCAGAAATCCCTGAGTGGGGCAGTCCCAGAGGAGCTACACAGGGTCACTCCCTACAAAGATCTAGCAACAACAGAGTGATCCTGCCGGGTTCTGATTTGGGAGAGACACCTCCCCAATTCTGAAGACGGTCATAGGCAATAGTGAAAAATAATCATGAGGCAGATAAACAGAAAAACTCTGGCAATATGAATAATCAGAGTAGATCAACTACCCCAAGGAACAACAAGGTAGGTACAGCACAAGATCCTTTGCATAAGCAAATGGCTGAGATGTCAGATATCGAATTCAGAGTCTGGATAGCAAATAAGATCAACGGAATGAAGGAAAAGATGGAATTAGAATTTCAAGCAGTAATCCAA
>CAUYRH010077227.1:0-26576 GCA_963574655.1 Perodicticus potto
ACCTATGGTGCATCTTAGATGGGTTCACACAAAACTTACTAAATGCAGAATACAAATGTCTTCATACAATAAGAAAATGACATGATGGCTATGTCAAACAGTTTGATGAAAATGTTTCAGATTGTATATGAAACCAGCACATTGTACCCCTTGATTGCACTAATGTACTCAGCTATGATTCAACAATAAAAAAAAAAATGAGAAAAAAAAAAAGAGGCCTATCTGAGGAATCATAAGAACATAGAAAGGAAAAGAAAGCCAAGAAAGGCTTCACAGAGGAGGCATTCTTTGAACTCAAGTTTAAGGTACAGATAGATCTTTTTCCTCCCTTCCCTCTTCCTTACCTCCCTCTCCTTCTCTCCCTCCCTCCCCCTGTCCTTTCTTCCCTTCCTTCTATCCTTCCTTTCATGGCTGCACTTGAATTCCTAGGCTCCTGTGTTGCTAGGATTATCGGTACACACCACCGTTCCCAACTTACAAGTAAATCTTATATTCAACAAAAAAAATGTACAAAATGACACCCACATTGACAGGTGTACTGTAAGGGCTCAATTAATGGAAATTCTTTTCTTCTCTAAACATTCTTTTAAGTTGTAACTGTTACTGTTAAAATGTCTCTAAATGTCCAAAACTCTAACCTTATCAATCACTTTCTAGAATTAAAATTTCTCTATAACTAATACAAAGATTGAGACACAATTATCTTAAATATTGAACAACTTGATTGTATTCATAAAAACATACAGTGTAGAAAGATGGTTATGATCCTAACATCTCCTTTGTATGTTTTAGATGGACCTGGGATATTGCATTCAATTCTGGGCACCAAATTCTCACAGGGACAGGTAAACATAAATCTACACAGGATAATGACAACAATGGAATTTCAAGCTTTCCACTTAGTGGTCAGTAGAAAGAACTGTGTAAGTTTATTCTAAAAAAAAGGAAAAACATTTAGCTCCTTCTTATGATTTACAATCCATCTTGTGAGGCACAAATTTGGCTCATCCTGATATTTCCAAGTGATGACACCCAAAACTAAGTGATAGAAGTTTGAGTGTGATAAAATTTGGCTCAAAGTAGGGAAGAACTTTCTAAAGTTCAACTACTCCCCATCATGTTTAGAGCAAACAGCAATCTGATAGGAACTTGGGAAGATTTGCTCAGATGTCACATATTTGGTTGGAAGCATACCTAGAAAAGTCTGTTAAAGCACTGAAATTCTGTGAGTCTATGATATCCAACAGAAGCCAGATTTTGATTTTTTTTGTTTTTATTTAGCAAGATTTTCCTCAATCTAACAAATGATTTATGGAAAATATCACGTAAGTCATTCTTGGAAATTTTTGTACCTAACTAAAATTGTGTATGCAATATCACATTATTCATGTGCAAATAGAGACATATTGGTAAGTTGTCTAATATTCACTTCTTAATATTTGTACTGTAAATGAGAGCAAAAAATCCTCTTGAGATTAATAGACAGCCTTTGAAAATACCCCATAGGTTTGGAATAGAAGCCGGGCCCTTGCAAAGATCAGAAGGCAATATCCTGTGGTGAGAAAATTGGTACCATGAAATAGTAATTCTCTTTGAAGCTCAGGGAAGAGACCCACTGAAGAAAGTTAAACACACAAAAGCTAGGATTTGCCCACTATGAGGAAAAAATGTCAGCATCTTAAACCACTTCAAGCAAAAGCCTAATTTCTAGCAGGGGTAAATTGTCAAGACTGGAATGGAGAAGGATGATGAAGTCATGCTTTCCTCCCCCAAATCTCATGTCTCTACAGCTCTCACAGCAGCTAAGAGGACCCCAGAGGCCAAATGGCATTTGTCTGAGCATCTGTAGAGTTCCCTGGACGTGCTATGCTTGGACACTACCCAGTGACATGGTGTGGACAGAAACTGCTGAGCTTAGTTTCATGGAGATAACCAAACACTAACAGCAAATAAAAGTAAACTTTGCAAACATTTTTACCAGTCTGAGATCTCATTTACAAAATCATCTGGACAAATACTCCATGAGCCACCCCTCCCCGACCTCATGACATGTTTGTTTTGTTTTGTTTTGTTTTTGTAGAGACAGAGTCTCACTGTATGCCCTCGGTAGAGTGCCGTGGAGTCACAGCTCACAGCAACCTCCAGCTCCTGGGCTTAGGCAATTCTCTTGCCTCAGCCTCCCAAGTAGCTGGGACTACAGGTGCCCGCCACAGCGCCCGGCTAATTTTTGATGCAGTTCAGCCGAGGCCGTGTTTGAACCCACCATCCTCAGTATTTGAGGCCAGTGCCCTACTCGCTGAGCCACAGGAGCCGCCCCAAGTGATTGTTTTTTATTCACATAACATAAAAAGATTCATTTTAAAGTGAACCATTCAGTAACATTTCATGCATTCACAATGATGAGCAAATGCTACATTTATTTAGCTCCAAAACATTTTTTATCTCCCCGAAAGGAAATCCAATACCCATTAAGCAGCCACTTCCTATCTCCCTGCCTGCCTCAACCCTTAGAAACCTCCAATCTGTTTTATGTCTCTATGATTTACTGATTATGCATATTTCATATAAATGGAATACGTTACATGACTGTCTTTCATTTAGACAATTTAAAAAAATTGACAAATAGTTTATATATTTCCTTTTGCCATGCTTTATATTGGGAGTACCAAATTAATCCAAGTACCTTATATTAGATATCAGTAACTATATTCTGTTTGAATAGCTCTCTGAAAAATGCATGTACTCCTTTAGTAAAATTTAATCATCACACAATCTTATAAAGTAGGTGGGGACTACTTTATTATTACCATTTCACAAGTGAGAATATTGAGGCAGGGTGAGTTGGTCCAGCACTCACAGTAAAGTTATTCAATGGATTCTAGTCTCCTTGTTCCACAGCACTGCATGGTTCCTGTTAGAATTCCTACAAACGCACTTAGCCAAACCTAACACTCATAAGATATCCTAAGACAGTCTAGGAGCTGTATTTTTTTAAATTTCAAAATGGGATTTTGTGTGAACAGAATAAATGAAAACAGCTTTTGCTTGGATGATTACAGTTTGCACTCAGTAGGGGGTTGTTTCCAATCATACGACTGGAAGTCAACTATGCACACAAGATGGGATTCTATGCCAAGACCAAATATCACTTGTAGTCACTTGGAAGTTAGCTCAGCTGCCAAGTCTTTGGGCTGTGGGCATAGTCTGGAGCTTGGCTTCGTTATCTGTTATAGTAAGAAGGATGGACAAAATCTCTAAGGTTTCTTCCAGATCAAAATTCTACAAAGTTAAGCCCCAGCTTAAACTCAACATTGATCCCACATGTTCTATCCACACAAGGCCAATAGAGCTATTAGAAATATAAGTCAGGCTGGGAACCTGTAGCTCAGTAGTTAGGGAACCTGGCCTCATACACTGGTGCTGGTGGGTTTGAACCTGGCCCAAGGCCTGCTAAAAACAACAATGACAACTACAACAAAAAAATAGCCGAACATTGAGACAGGCGCCTATACTCACGACTACTTGGGAGGCTGAAGTAAGAGACTTGCTTAAGCCTAGGACTTTGAGTTTGCTGTGAGCTGTGATGCCATGGCACTCTACTAAAGGTGACATAGTGAGACCCCCCCAAAAAAAAATAAGAAAGAAAGAAAGAAGGAAGGAAGGAAGGAAGGAAGGAAGGAAGGAAGGAAGGAAGGAAGGAAGGAAGGAAAGGAAGGAAGGAAAGGAAAGGAAGGGAAGAAAGGAAGAAAGAAAGGAAGGAAGGAAGGAAGGAAGGAAGGAAGGAAGGAAGGAAGGAAAAGTTGATCAAAAGGTTTATTCATTACTAATGCCAATGGCCATTCCATTTTGCTGAAAAAGCTCAAGAAATCATGACTATTCTATCAAACTAGCTGTCCCAACCAGATTTTATTGACTAAATGATTTGTGTGTAAATAGACCATGTGTAAAGAGGCTTTAGTAATTAGGCGATGGCCAGATTCTTGACTTTTTGGTGTGAAGCAATATTTCAGACAAACTGCTCATTCCATGGTAGAGCTGTCCACATTTATCACTCTTGAATTTTACACTGCCAAATTAGGACCGCCAAGCAGCCTTTTTAGCATGTTCATAGATACATGTTCTTTTCAATCTGGTGCTTTAACTTAACAGTGAACTTGCCATCAACCAAACAATTAATATTTGAGTCTTGTTATGCCCCCTCCACAGATTTTCCTGGGTCAGGTTTTAATTTAGCTGTGGCTTCTGCAATTCACTGAGACAGGGGAATAGTCGAATTTAGCAGGGCTAGACTGCCATCTAGAGACCAGAATTCGTGTCCCAACACCTTGGTCCTCAGTGAGCTTGCTCTTTAACAAAAGGAGCAATCTGCCAAATAAATAAAGCTTGCTTGGGCAAGGTGGAAAAGGGCCCCTAAATCTAAAGAAAGATAATCAAGGTCAAGGAGCTAGGGGTGGCCTGGCCCTGGAAGTCTGCCAGTCCCTGAGGGTTAGGTGACCACTGAGGATATCTCTCAAAGTGAGTAGACAGACCCTGCCTGTTGGCTCAGAAATTACTAAAGTTGATATTATTAACAGAGTCTCATTCACTGGAAATGGGAACTTTACCCCAGGCCAGTTAGGATTTTTCTGCTTATAACACCACCTAGAAGGAAAAGTATCCTCCAGGGCAAGGAAGGCTGACAAAGTCTTTGATGTGAGACTCCAGTCTTTGTTTTCCTCATCAAACTCAAACCTGCCATTCATTTTTCTGTTTGAGTGTAACTTAGTTTATATATTCTGGGCACATTTGATACTATTTTCTGCTTATTATGTATGCAACCTGAAGCGACCAGTAGCCTCGTTTGAAGTTTGGATCTGAAAATCATCTCATATTGTTTCTGGTGTTTTCATGGGAAGGACATGATTTGGAAATCCCCTTCTTTGCCCCCCAAACTACCCTTCAGGGCCCCAACGCCCATCTCTTCCAGTAGACAGTCCTTCGATGGATGTGAAGAGGCTGTCTGGAGAAGTACGGAACTGAGACAGAGGTGGCTAAGATTAATTAATTGCATATCCACTTGATAACTGTTCCCAGAAGTTCAGCTATAATGTTTAAAAATAAAAATAAAAAATAATGAATGTGATCTTTAACTCCCAGATCATAGGCCAAAAGAGTTCCTAAAGTGCTGATGTTAATTAAGTGCCCAAGGCTGTCGAGCAGGATGTCATTGAGGAATCCTTCAGCTAATGATTATAGTGCCCCCAAAAATGTATTCTATCTTGAAAGATTTTATAAATAGAAGATAAAGTACAACATATGCTTCCAAGTTCCAGTGATATCATTTCTGGCCAGACTTCACATGATTTAGGAACTTTAGCTCCAGGAAGTGCTTTTGTTGCAGGTATTAAATGGAATTTGGAAAGCAGACATTTCAGGATAGTCTGGTGAAGGAAGCTTGAGTCCTAGAAGCAACTAAGCTATGGATCTCTGCTCTCTCATTCATCAGAGAACCAAGTGACCTTCAGTTTCTGATTTTATAAAAAAGAGGGACAGTGACAAGAAGAATCATTATGAGAATTAAGCAGAATAACATCTCAGAGTGCCCCACACATAGTAGGTGCTTTTAAATGTCCCTATCATTTCTTTCTTTTATGGTCCTATACTGGGCATCATCATCCAAGTGGTATTCTACAGGTGCAGTCAAGGATTTCAGTAATATCTGTTCTGATAATTTTACTTAATTCCTAAGTTGCTAACACTTCTGCAGCAGTGTCTCTCCAGCATAAACGTGCATATGAATGAAAAGCCTGTTAAAATGCAAATCTGGTGTGTCTAGTGGGGCCTGAGATTCTGCATGTCACAAGCTCCCAGGGGATGCTGCTGGTTTGGGGACTACATCCTGAGTATCAATCACTGGTCCACAAACTACCATTCATGGATGAACTTCCTGTGTTTGTAAATAAAGTTTTATTGGCCCATAGTCACATTCATTCTTTCATGTATTGTCTATGGCTGTTTTCCTGCTACAAGAGCAGCATGATTTGCTGTCTGGTCCATACAGTCCTGCTCTAAACCCCTTTTTGGTTCTAGACACATAAAGTAAGTTAAACATTGGCAGAAGCGTTGAAACATGGGCTGTGAGAGGTATGGGGAGGGTAAAACAAGAGAGAGGGATAGCTATCTGTATTAACTTCCTATTGCTACATTATAAATCGTCACAACGAAGTGGCTTAAAATAACACATATGTATTATCTTACTGCTCTATAGGTTAGAAGTCAGACACAGGTCTCACTGGGATGAAATCAAAGCATCAGCCAGGCTGTCCCCACTTCCTTGCCCTTCCAGCCCCTGGAGATTGCCTCTATCCGGTGGCTCATGGTCCTTTTCTCCATCTTCAAGGCCAGCCGTGTAGCATCTCTCCAACTCTTCTTCTGTCATCACATCTTTCTCTGACCAGAGCTGGATAAAGTTTTCTACTTTTAAGGACTCGTGTGATTAAATTGGGCTCTTCCAGATAATCCAGGTAAATATCCCTCTCTCAAGGTCCTTAACTGAATCACATTTTTCATGCAAGATAACATATGCACCAGTGCCCAGGATTGGGGTGCAAACATCTTTGGGGATTATGCCTACCACGTGACCACGATATTCTATTCTTCAACCTCAATATTCCATTCCTTTCTCTGCTGCAATGGGGTAACATGTTAGTCTTTACACTATGCCGAAAAGATGGCAGATGAAGCATGTCACAGAAAGACCAGGAAACCTGCAGAGAAGATGGTCAGAGGGTTCACCTTTTTTGTGCTTCTCCCACCATACAAGTCTCACTCTCCAAGCACACCTTGTACATCTGTGCTGGTTGTACACTGCTCAACCCCAAAGAATGCCCTGAAGTTGCTCAGGGCACGAACTTTGCAACCACACACAATAGCCCTGCCCTCCCTATTTCAGCCACTGGCCCCTAAAATCATAATTTGTCTATACATCTACCTACTGATTGTGATTAAATTGAATTCTTTGAGACTATTTATAAATATTTTCTTTAGCTTACACTGTACATAAAATGACTTTCCTGTGTGAATTTATTGTGATAAAATCAATGGCTCTGTAAAAAGAAAAAAAAAAACTGAGAAAAGTAAAGGAGGAAAATATACCTTAATAGCCATGCAGTGAGATCACTTGAGCAGCAAGAAGCTTAGAAACAAACTCCAGTCACTCAACCTTGGGCTCATACACAGTGTCATTGACACAATTATAACATCGAGCCCATGACTGCAAAAGGCAGGGGAAATGTTTTCCTGTAACAAGCAAACAGGGGCTAGAATAAAGAGAAGAGAAAGGAGCCCTCACAAGAATACTTCTCAGTTGTACCTATAGCTCAACGAGAAAGGTTTCAGACATGAATTCCTGATAAGCACCAGCTAGGCTGTTATGTTTAATCCTTCACATTTTGAGCATGTCATAGTACTCCATGAAAACAAGCTTATTGCATAAGCTGTTGTGACTGTCCTAAGCTCATTCTCTTCAACAATGCAGGAAATATAATAACAGGTAGGTGATCAAGAAAATATATGTGATCCAACCATTGTGTAAGATTCTGTTTTGTTAAAGGTCAAGACAAATTATTACGAACTCCTTGGAGATACTGTTACATAGTTGCTGGGGACAAAGGGTTTCCTTTCACAAGAGCTTCTTAGAAGCAATATGTGCTGTGTTTCAATCTTCAGCTAACTTTTAGCTAATGACTCTTGCCTTTTCTCCTACCATCTCTGCTTATTAAAAGGAGAATGGAGTCTGGAGTGTGTGCTGTCAGAATGAGCAGCGGGGTCAGTCGCTAATCCCAAATTGGATGCCCCAGGATGCTGGCTACAGAATGGGGGAAATGCTTACGTTTGATTAACCTTCCAGGTAGAGAAAGGGAGGCAGCCAGGGGTCTGCTGCTACATGACACGGTATAATAATAGTTTTAAAATATGGCATTCCTAGGAAGATGCAAGGGAAGTCACAGCATGTGGTGCCGACTTAGTGTAACGAATGAAGAAGATTGTGTGTGGACACAATAGCAAGAAAGCCTTTAGGGGAAGAATATCACCAACCTGGGCATTCATTTTCTTCAAAATATTTGCAACAATATGATAATCCCTTATGTCTGTATGGTGCCTATGGAGTATATAATGCTCCAAGGACTCTACTCCATTTGATCTTCGCTTCTATCTTTTGTGTCAAAGTGTTAGAATTGAGAAGCATTTTCTCTGTTTAAGAAAAAAACTCCTAATTAAATTGTTAATGCAATTTTTTCTTTCTTAAATGATTTCTTTCAGGTATAAACAGTGAAGAGGGAATAAACATCCCTGGGAGAGAGAGGGAGATGTTGGGCTAATAAGGAGAAAGAAAAAACTATACCGTTCAGAAAGACATCTCCGAACACATTTTTCTCAGACTGGAATACTCATGGATCAAAGAAAGCACAAGGTCACTTTTATTTTGGGACTCCAGCAACAAAAAGAAAAAATAAAGTCTTTCCCTATGTCTTTCTTGCTAGACAATGAGTTCCAGGTGTGCAGAGTGGAGTAAAATCTCTAGCACTTTGTAGGTACTCAAATAACGTTTGCTGAACAAATAGAAAATAAAGAAGGAGAGAAAAGTCACCATAACATTATCAAAACCTGGTGACTTTACTACCAGGTTTGATCGAAAGGAAACTTGTGAAATATATATTTACACTAGTCATCTTTTCAATACACTCTCTTCTGACTCTTTAACCCAAGAGTTGTCATCCTGAGCTTGGCGCAATGATTTTACTACAGACATGATGGAGGTAATGTAGGTAATGTACATTTTTATAATTGTTTACTCCAGTAAGCCATATCTAGTTTATGAAATGGAACGTCTTTATTCTGAGTGAAATCTGATGACAGGAATAGCAGCTTAAAAGTTTGCACTCTTCTCCCCTGCCTCATATCCCACACTTACTGGGTGTAACTCTCAATAATTCCTTTTCCATTTTAGAGTGAAAGAACATCTTGGGTTTTCTTCCAAAACTGGGCTTATCGAACCAACAAGGCTCTGATATTTCATCCACCTACCAGCAGCATCTTAGACTTGTCACAACAAACAAAACCACAGCCTTTTGCTTCTTGTTTACTCAGAGCAGGGCACACACAGATATATAGCTAATGTACCTTGTTGGTGCTAGATGCAATTTTCCAAACCTACTGAAAAAAATGCTGTCATTACAACCCCATGTCATTCATGTGAAAACCGCGCAAGAATCAGTCTTCTTTTAATAGTTGCAAATTCATTTGTGTGAAAACTTAGTTCAATTAAAATGTCAAAATAGACCCTGTTCTAGATAGAAAGCCACAGTGGTAAGAAATATGGGTGAGCACTTTTGCCTGAACCCCTTGGAGAGGAGAACTTGGTGGAATGTTAACTTTTCAGGCATCAAAGGACCCTCTGGACATTCATCTTTATCTCTAATTTTTTGCATAACTATTTGCTACCCTGGTAACCAGCTGTATAACTAGTATTATAGTTTTATAGGCAGAGAAAGTAGAGAAGCTAGCTCAGCCTCTTTGGAGTGTTCTTTTGTTGTTGTTGATTTTCAAAGGAATTCAAGCAACCAACTTCATTCCTTTAGGTGATACGGGAAAGGGAATTTCTTCTTATTGGCCAGGCCACAAATGCTGCAGTTGGCTGGACTCAAACCATGTCTTAAGTTTGAAAGAGATGACAAAAAGCAATCTTAGCCATCCGTGTAACTGCGAGATCTTCACGAGTTATTTCTAAAAAAAAAAAAAAAGGAAAGAAAGAAAGGGGAAAAACATAAGCACATGAAAGAGTATTGTTCCTTTTATTTTTTTAAAAAAAAGCCTTGAAATATGTTTAAAAATATTTTATGAGGTCACACTAAAAAAAGAGTAATTGGAAGAAAAATTCTGCTTGTCTAAGCGAAGAGCACATTTGTAGCAGTAGGGTAAATGTTTTATCGATTGAGAAGCTGGGAAACTCAAGTCATTACTCACCATGGGCTAAAGAATAATTGCTAATGCTCTGGCGGAAAGATTAAAAACAGTTTCTGGAAGTATTTCTTACAATGATCAATGGTGTATCATCCCAGGCCATTGGATCTTCAATAACATTTTTCCCTTTTGGGATACAATCAATTTTTATAATATGATTCATTTGCCAGTGGGCATGCTTTCTTCATACGATGAAAAGGCACTTATGCATCTTATATTGTTGAAAAGTAATCTTATACAGCCGAAGATCAGGCTGTGGGGTAGAAGACTCACCTGAATCCATCTCTATTTTAAATAGCTTTGGGAACTCATCTAGGTTGGGGGGTTGTGGGGGGCAGAGAGCCGGCAGTTGCTGGCATCTTTGTTATTGCTTTGTTAACCCTTTAAGAATGTATTTAGCACACTCTGACAGCAGTCGTGATCATCCTAACATGAGGATAGTGACTGAGAGTGCTGTATTAGATTTGAGCATATGCCACCATGAGCTTGAATCATTTACAACACTAATTACCGTGGCAGAACTCTCAGGTCAAGGGTTGCCTCGCAGCTGTCTACCGGCTGCCCACATCTGAGCAGGTCTTCAGTTTCCTGCGGCAGAGCTCAACTTTCTGCTGCTGAATCCATCAATGCATCTCTGCGTTCATAAATAACAGCTTCAGTCATGAGAGGATGTGCTTATCCCACAATTTCTCCCAGGAGAGAAAACACTAAAAGCTTAGGCACAGCCATCTCTCCAGCTCCAGCTTGCCGTTGGACTTGTGATGAGAAAGAAGGATGGCCCCAGCACCAGGGTCGGCCAAATGCATAAGCCAAAAAAAAAAAAATGGAGTGAAATGAGTGGAGACAAGCTTAGGAAGTGATAAAATGATCTTTTGATGAGTGACATGCACCCCAACCTGGAATTTTATTTGAATATGAGAACAATGGAAATAGCTTTTATGAGATTATAGAAAGGTTAATTCACTTTCTTCCTATTCCAAATTCTCACTCAACACCTTGGCTTTCTTTGTACCCATGGAACTAAAGTCCAAATTAAAATAAAAGAAAACAAACAAAAAAATTTTGAAAATGTGGCTCAGATTCCCTACATTTTAAATATTTCCCTTTTTTTATTGTCTTTATTATTAAATCATAGCTGTGTACAATAGTGTAATCAAGGGGTACAATGTGCTGGTTTCATATACAATCTGAACTATTTTCATCAAACTGACTAACATAGCCTTCCTGGCATTTTCTCAGTTATTATATGAAGACATTTGTATTCTGCATTTAGTAAGGTTCGCCTGTACCTTTCTAAGATGCACCGTAGATGTGGCCCCACCAATTACCCTCCCTCCACCCCAACCTTACCCCTCCCCTCCCCTCCTTTGCCCCTTGCCCCGTATTCTTGTGCTATAGTTGGGTTATACCCTTCATATGATAGCTATAAATTAGCTTCATAGTAGGGCTGAGTGCATTGGATACTTTTTCTTCCTTGTTCGATGGAGAGATCAGCCTAACATCCAACCTAGATTCTTAAGCCCCCCCCATTTTTTTCTCATTTGAATGTTTAGCATTGTACAGACACAATCGTTAGCGACTTTTGCATGTCTATTTATCAAGTCTATTTATTTGCCAATCCATGTCATAAGGTTTCCTATCTTTTGTTTTTAATTTCAAAAGAAAAAAATATTTAATCTTAAAAAATAAAAGTTGAAAGATAAAATGACTAAATAAAAACACCCTTTTATTTTTTAATAATGTGACTACAAGATTAGTCTTCCTGAAAGGAAATTGTAAATCATCCTTCTCATCATAATAAAAGTTAAATTTATTGAGTACTAACTTTGAGCCAGGCACCAAGTAAAACCCAAATATTTATAAGGTATATACCTTACAAATATTTATCTTAGCTTAGCTTTTTACTTGGTTTTTACAACAATCTGGTAAGGTAGGCAAATATTCTCTCTCTCCCTCCCTCTTTTTTTACAAAACAAGAAGAAGGGACCTAAAGTGGTTAAGTAACATTAACCATAGACACAAAGCTAGGATTATGGTAGGGTTGAGAATAGGACAGTTCTCTCTACTCTGAAGGCAGAGCTCTTAGCTAACTCCCTGTGTTTTATGCTCATAAATCTTACTGGCTCCCAATTTGCTCGGAGTGTGAATGTAATTATGCAGTGTAATTTACACTTCTGAACCTAGAATCCAAGATCTTCCCTAATTGATTCCCAATGAGTAACCTTCACCATGTTATCTTTGGTAACTGATACTCTGAATCTAACAATCCTGACAAAATGTTCTTCTTGCCATTTGGTCTTCTTCAGCCTCATATCTCTCTTCCTTTCCAACTACACTTTTGCTGCCAGGAGTGCCACATCTCAAATCGACCCTGGCAGAAGTTCTTTCTCACCACTCTGAACGTCTACTTCACTTTGTTTTATAAAGTGTACTTGTACCAAATGTGTACTACTTAAGAGCTTTTGTGTTTCCTTCTCTTATAAGGCATCTAAATATGTCATATATTGTATCCTATATATGCATCAGTCTTGCTGCCTAGCACATAGCAAGATTCACAATAAATTCTAAATTAGTATTTGCTTAATGAATAAATATAAAGTAAAGGTATCGCTATTAGTCCATCATGAATAACAAATTACCAAAAAAGTCATTTTAAACCATTTCCAGATTAGCAAATCATACTTTTGACAAAATTTTACATGTTTAACTTAGGCATTAATCAGACCTTGGTCTTGGTTATATATTAGTTTGTTAAGGCTGCCATAACAAAATACAATAGATTGGTTGGTTTAAACAGTAGAAATTGGTCGGGTGTGGTGGCTCATGCCTGTAATCCTAGCACTTTGGGAGGTCCATGCCGATGGATTGCTTGAGCTGAGATGCTCCAGACCAGCCTGAGCAACAGCGAGACTCTCACCTCTACTAAAAATAGAAAAACTTGGTGTAATTCCAGCTATTTGGGAAGCTGAAGCAGGAAAATCTCTTGAGCCCCAGAGTTTCAGGTTGCAGTGAGCTATGACACTATGGCACTCTACAGGCCACAAAATGAGACTGTCTAAAAAAAGGAAAAAAAAAAGATAAGAAATGTATTATTTTCTTAAAGTTCGGAAGGCTCAATGTCTAGGAGGTGTTGGCGGATTTGGTGTCTCTCCCAAGGCCTTGCCCATAGCTTCTCTGTGCTCACACAGCTGACATCTCTTCTTCCTCTTCTCACAAGGGACACCAGCCAGGTGAGATTAGGGCTCACCTTACCGGCCTCATTTTAATATAATCACCCCATAGGCCCTATCTCCAAACAGAGTCATATTTTACAATATAAGAAGTTGGGGCTTTGACATAAATCGTTTGGAGAAACACAGTTCAGCTCATAATAGGGAGGTTTTAGGAAAAGATAGAAGGTGCTCTATTAGGATGACAGCATTAAGAATTAAAATGGTTAGTTCTCTGACAATCATTTGGAATCCCTGCCCCTATACATAGCCCTCGCTTTAAAGAAAGTGGGCCCCTTTGTTTCATAGTGAATCTGTCAGTAAATTTGAAAATGTCCAAATTATACAATTTATAGTGAACAAAGAGAAAACCCTAGGTGATTTCAATTATGGAGCAATTGATAAAGTTTAAACTGGGACAGGAAGAATCCAAGAACACAGATTGATTTAGAGCGAGGGAGGGCTTGTATGCAAAATTCCTCCTCTAATACAAACCTGAGGTGAGGGCTCTCTGAAGAATTATCAGAATTGTATACAAAAGTACTGCTATTCTCATAATTGTGCTTGCTGCACCTCTTGGGCCAGTATACTTTTGATGCTCCAACGAATTAGCAAAGAGCTCATAGATTTTCAAGGCTGCAACTCAAGTCAGAGGTATGCTGTTAACAGTTCAAGACAGGGTAAAATTGTAATATATGGCCTCCAAATTTACACTCTTCCTGACCTGGGTAATGAAACATGAACCACACATTCAGCTTTTGATAAAATAGTGCTCAGTTATGAGGTGAGGGATAGGTATTTATTTCTACAGCGGCTACAATCCTAACTTGCCCTTGACTGGAGAGGCTTTCAAATTAACCCTTTCCACAGAGGATTCTGAGGGGGTTGGCCCCTGGTGACTAAGTCTGGCTGCTTTACTACCTAGCCTTCAGTTTCCATGGGCTTGTGATTATCTCAGTTCCATGGGCTATTGCTGCTGTTAAAACGATAACATCTTGTTGAATGATTACAAATTGCAATCGAAGAAAGGGAGAGAATTTCTGTGAAACAGTCAGTCGGTCTCCACTAAGCAAAAGCAGGTTGACAGAAATTTCCCATCCCAGAGATGCGCCTGACCCTGTGGGCGACCCGGATCAAGCCACCGTCCTTCAGCATGCTGTTACACTGCGTGTTACATGATAACGTGGAAAATTCACTGACCCAGTTTTTGAGCACTAGGAGAATGATGATGGCGAAGTGATCTAAAATGAAAAGCTTTCGAAATACTAAATAACAGGAGCCATCGGTTATGGAGTTGTGGCAATCAAATATAACTGAATGGGTTAAAAGGAAAAGGTCATGGGGAGGTGGGAGGTGGGAGGTGGGGGAGTGGAGATGTTGAGAGGTGGAGAAAAAGAAAGAGAAGAGGAAAAAGAGGAAGAGAAAAGGAGAGTCTGAATACGGATATCAGCAGAGGAGCTCCTTATCTCCGGGAATCTTTCCATCTTGAAACCAGCGTGATCCAGCATAAAGACAGAGTCCCTGAGGAAGGGACACATTGTGAGAAATGTATTGTTAGGCAGTTCCGTGGCTGTATGAACATCCCGGAGTGCACTTTCACAGACCTAGATGGTGCATACCTAGGTGACACATCTGAACGGCACGTGACTGTACCGAGTGCTCCAAGCAGCTGCCACACAGTGGTAAGCGTCTGTGCATCTGAACACAGAAAAGGTATAGCAAAAATACTATTCTTATGACCACCATCAGTGCACATGTGGTCTGTTGTGGACTGAGACGTCCTTATGTGCGCGTCACTACAGTCCAATAGGGAGAGCATTAACAGGAAACGCGAGGCTTAGCTCTGGGGAAGGATGAGGGGTGTGCATGTGTGCGCATGCGTGGGTATGCGTGTCCATGCACTTTAAGAGGGAGGGGGAGGGTGTGTGACTTTGGGGAAGAAAATGGGATTTTTCTCTGAAAGAGAGAACTGAAAGGGGGGGTTCCAGGCTAGGCACCTTGTGGAGGTAACATGGAGGCCTGGACGCTCAGCCCTTTGCAGAAAGGGTGCTGGTCCAGAAACATAAAGAAATGGAGGAGCCGTTTAACCTCTGGAAGAATAGAGACGGTGACTTTGGAGGTAGGCCAGAGCTTCAGGTCAGGGGAGGCTGCTTGCACAGGGGCTGGGGGTTCCCCTTGAAGCAAATGGCAAGTAAGAGACCGTGACCTTGGTGGCACAGAGGCAGCAAAGCTCAGACGAGCTGAGCATCCCCTCAGCAACCTGGGATAGCAGGAGACCATGGAAGACTGTAGCAGATTCCCATTCATTCTCTGTCCTCCACCCCAGAAGCTGAAGGGAGGGCTCCCAGTACATGAGCAGAGGATCTTCAGTTTACTATGGACCTTGTCACCATCCATGCACCCTGGTCGTACCTCCATCTTAAGAAAAACCAATGGTATCACATAAAGCTTATTGAACATGGAGGTACAAAATCAAGCAGTCACTCAGTGACTAACCAACCTTGTGGGTTTGGGGCCGTTTTGCAACTTCTATAAGCTTCAGGTTATTCATGTCCAAATGAGTATAATAAAAGTTGCCTCATAGAGGGGATAAAATGTATATGAAAACATACTACCAATATTTATTGAGCAACTATTATGTGCCTGGAACTGAATATGAACTGCAGATTCAGCAGGTGAGTAAGCAGTTGAACAAGGCTGTTAGGGAGTTTAGAAGCTTATACTGGACTCGGGGCATGTGCCACTTAGTGATCATCAATACTTACCCCTTATCAATATTTCCCCTCACAATTAAGTTGGAGCTGTCAGACCAAATTCTGAAAATGTGGTATGAGTGGTGTGAGGAGACTGGATCCCAGCAATGGGACATAGGGGAACATGATATGAGGGGCCTGGCCACGAGATAGAGGTAGATATTGTGTGAGGGGCCTGGAGTCTGGCAAGGGATATAGACAGATATGGTGTGAAGTATCTCTAGGTTTGGTTGGCATCAGGCATGACCATGTGGCCCTCTCTGTGCTTCTGTGGAAATCATGGAGACCATGTTTTCCAGATGCTATAGCTACAAAGACATATAAAGTCTGACAATTAAGTTCAAGAACTTGCCACTGTGTGTTTACATGGGCAGCACTGTACAGACAGCTCAGTGAGGTTTCACAACCTTGGTATGTCAGCCTCTCACAGCTGTGTTTGTGATGATGTGTGACAGAGTCTTGCTGAATGGCATTCATTATCATAGTTGTGTGACTTTGTGTGCCATCACCAAAATGTCGGAGTTTGAACTACAGCAATGACCAAATATGAAATTTCTTGTTAAACTTGGCAAGAGTGGATGTGAAATCAGGGACATGTTAGTTCAAGTTTATAAGGATAATTCCATGAAGATTTTCTGAGGAAAGAGAAAGTGTCACTGATGAAGAGAAGTCAGGGAAGTCGGTTAAGAGCAGAACTGATGAAAATACTACAAAAATCAAGTCCATCAAATTGTGGATCAAAATCGTCAGCTGAGTGTGAGAAGGATACCAGACCAAATGAACACCAATAGAGAAACAGTTAGGAAAATCTTAACTGAAAATCTTGACATGAGAAAGACATGTACAAAAGTGGCCCCAAAGGAGCTCACTAATGAATGAAAGCAAAGGAGAGTTGAAGTTTGCCATGACTTATAGAAGAGGCAGAACAATGTTTTTGGCCATGTTATCACTGGTGATGAAATATGGGGGCACAATATTAGCCTGAAACAAAGCATCAAAATGTGCAATGGAAATCAGCCCATTCTTCACCACCAAACAAGTTCCATCAATCCAAAACCAATCAAGTCAAAACAATATTGACAACATCTTTGATATCAGATGGATTGTTTATTATGAATTTGTACCAACTGGACAAACAGCTAACCACATTTACTATTTGGAAGTTCTGAAAAGGCTGTGTAAAAACCTTAGACCAAAACAATCTGAATCTTTACCAATGACTCATGGCTCTTGCATCATGACAATGCCCCAGCTTACAGAGGACTATCTGTGAGGGAGATTTTAGCCAGTAAACAAATAACTATATTGGAACCTCCACCCTAATCACATGATCTGGCCCCAGTGACTTTTTTCTTTACCTGAAGATGAAGGAGATATTTAAAGGAAGATATTTTGATGGCGTTCAGAACATCAAGGACAATATAATGACAGCTCCAATGGCCATTCCAGAAAAAGAGTTCCAAATTGCTTTGACGTATGGAGTAGGGGCTGGCATTGGTGCATAGCTTCCCAAGGAGAGTACTTGAAAGGTGACTGTACTGATATTCAGCAGTGATGGATATAGTGCCTTTTCTAGGATACATTCTTCACCTTAATTGTCAGACCTTGTAAGAGGTACATGTGACAGTGGTAGGAACCAAAAATAGAGTTTCAAAATTTACCTGCTAGAGAGAGGGAAGAAGCGAAGGGGGTGGGGTCTTGGTGTGTGCCACACCTTTTCGGGCAAAACATGGTTGTAAGAGGGACTTTACCTAACAAATGCAACCAGTGTAACATGGTTTCTTGTACACTCAATGAATCCCCAACAATAAAAAAAAAAAGTAATGAATATTTCAAAAAAAAAAAAAATTTACCTGCTAGAAAATCCTAGTCTCACCTCTTTTGCTAGCAAACCTGAGGTGTGCCAACATGGCCTGACATGTGAGTGATCTTGGATGTGGATCCTCCTCCAGGGGAGTCTTGAGATGGCTGTAGCTCTGCCTGACACCTTAGTTGTAGCCATTGAGAGACCCTGAGCCACAGGTACCAAACTAAACTCCACTCAGATTCCTAATCCACAGAAACTGCGAGATACGAAATATTTTGTGTTTTAAGCTTCTGATTGTTGGGATAATTTGTTATATAGCAATAAGATTAGATGCTGGCATGGATGCAGAGGGAAAGGAACACTTAGACGCTGTTGGTGGTATTACCAATTAGTACAACTTCTATGGAAAACAGTGTAGAGATTCCTCACAGAAATAAATGTAGACCTACTGTCTGACCCAGCAATGCTCCTGTTGGGTATCTACACAAAGAAAAAGAAGTCATTTTATCAAAAAAAGAAAGAAAGAAAGAAAACATAAAAACACCTGTACTTGAATTTTTTTTTGTGCATAATTCACAATTGCAAAAATGTGGAACCAACATAGTGATTCTACTTTATACACAAATGGATAAAGAAATGTTGTATATGTATACTACAGAGTATGACTCGGCCATAAAATGGAATGAAATAATATCATTTGCAGCAACGTGGATGGAAGTAGAGATTATTATTATAAGTGAAGTATTTTAGGAATGGAAAACCAAACACTACATGTTATCACTAAAAAGTGAGAGTTAAACAATGGGTACATATGAGCCAAAAGAGATGTAAAAATCATTAGAAACTAAGATGGGGGAAGACTGGAAGGGAAGATGTGGGATAAAGATTTATCTGTGGTGTATAAAGGACATTATTTTAGTGATGGACTCACACAAACCTCTGACTTAAGCATTGTACAAGTATCCATGTAACAAAAACATTGGTACCCCCTTAATAATGTGAAATAAAAAAAATACTGAAACACTACAAACCCACAAGTCCATCAGGAAGGTAGTAGAAAACAAACTGTGGCATATCCATGCAATGGAATGATCCTCAGCAGTAAAGAAGAATGAACTACATAGTATGATACGGATGAGTCTCCAAATACTTATGTTGAGTAGCAGAAAATAGGCCCCCCACCCAAATTAAGAGTGCTTTTGTAATATTCCATTGATAGAAAATGCAAACTAATCTATAGGGCAAGAAAGCAGATAAAGTGACCATCTGGGAATGAGGGAGGAACCAAAAGTGGTTGGGAGAAAAGGTTTCAAAGGGACATGAGGAAACTTTGGGAGTCACTATCTTGATCATAGTGATGTATCCACAGGCATAAACATCAAAAACCCGTAAAAAAGTACCCTCAAAATACATGCATTTTGTTGTATGTTTATTATTCAATGAAGCTGATAAAATGCCTTTATCTGGCTATAGGATTCTGAAATGACTGATGTGGTTGGAAATGATTTTTCAGAGCCTTGAAAGCCCAGCACTGTGCTCTTCATGCTAGCTTTGCATTTGCCTGTACCCGTACCCTCCCAACCTATGTTTGTACATTTATTTACCTAGCTCTTCCTGCTAAAGGAGCACTGGCACTTTATTTTGTCTTTCATTTCAAAATGAAAAGCTATTAAAAGTGATTATCTCTTGTCTGGTCCAGGTTTGTAGGTATTTCATTTATTCTTCTGGCTTTGACATTCCCCTTTAGACTACGCCCTGAGGCAAGCCTAGACTTCTAGGCTTGTGTATTCCCAGCCCAGACATAAGCTAAGGGAGTGTGTCAGAGAGCTAGCAGATGAGTGCTCACTCTGCCAAGTTTATTAGCAGTGGGAGGAGGGATTAAGACTGCATTCTATACCCTGTAGGTCCTCCAGGGGAAAACCAAGACAAAGCAAGAAGGCCCTCAGAAGCCTCAACCCTCGGACCTCTAACTCCAGGCGGCAGGTCCAGCTCTCGCCTTCTCAGACCCCCTTAATGTGATGTGTCTGTTGGCTTTCTTTCTCACAGGAAGAGCCAAGTTTATTTTGCTTATTTATTTTTTAACTTACCCTCCACTTCACCAGCAATCTGAAGAGTAACTAGTATACCTGACTTGGGGGTGAACTGAGGAATCTGCATGAAATTTTGATACAACCTTAACACCTTCCAAATTATGGATTCAAGCAGTCAAAACCTTTTAATGGCTGACTAAGCTTCTAGAAGCTGTAACTAAGAAGACAACTCATACATTTTATAATGAATGAATTAATGGATCATTTAACTTCAGCAGAGCTGAACATTGTTCAATGGTTTTAATTATTTCCTGATTAGACAAATTACATTTACTATTTAAAGGATTTTCTAAGGAAATGGTCCCAAATAACATTTTTGTTAATGGACATATACAAATAAACCTATACTATAGGCATAGCAGTTTATAAAATTATAATTTAATGGAATATTTTTTATGATAAAAGTCATATTGCAAGACTATCAACAAACCCTGCTATGTCTCACCCTTTTAGAAAAGATTTGCTGGGAGTCCGTTGAATATACTGAGATGTCCAGAATTGCAAGGTAACCATATGCCTTTCTGATCCCATCAAGTTCCTTTCTCCTTTAACATGGTGTCAAGGAGAAGTGTGGACAGAATGTCCCCAACCCATCAGTAACTTTCCCCTGACATCCCATTCTCTTCTCCTGCCTCTTTATTTGCTCAGTCTTCTTTCCATCCTCTTGTAACCTAGCACCTCAGCAACTCTCTTTAGCTCTGCAGGGCAGGCAGTACTGTTTTATAATAAGGCTGAGACAGGTGAAAGGCACAACCCATGCTCTTTCCTAGCATCAGCGTTCCATTTGAAAACCAGGGAATGAATTGAAAGTCAAAGCCACATGGGAATTAAAGGGTAAGAACATGATGAATCAGGGGACAGACGTCCATTAGAATAGAACACACAGATAAGAGGTGGAGCTCTGGAGTCTGAATCAAAGTTGATGAGAAGAGAATGTGACATCAGTTCCTGGGAAGGAAAAAATGAAAGGGCTACTGCTCTGTGCTGAATAAATTATGGAGAGAATTAAATGAACTCTGAATCACAGCCCCATTACAAAAAGCTCTGATGTGACCTCCCTGTGTCAATGTCCTCGTGTAAAATGGAGATAATAATATTTACCTCATTATACCTACTCATGCCTCAAATCCAACATATGGTAAATGATATAAAAATGTGTGAATCTTTTAGAATAGCCCCAAACACGTAATAACCGCTTAGAAAATGATACAGTACTTCTGAGACGTTACTTAAAATGTGATAAGAGGAAAATTTACTTTATGGGTCATTACTAGGCATTATATGAAAAATAGGTCTGTGGTTACATTAATTATAACAGATGGAGTTAAATAATTTTAAATTGTTTTGACAAATGTTGGATTTCTGAAAGTCTTCAAAAGACTAATACTTATTGAGAGAGACTATGTTTAGCCTTTCCTAAATTCACTGAACCAAAGTGGCTACATACTATGGAACAGCCATTGGCAGCGGTTAATTATCTGATGGAAGACAAAGAATTCACTTAGGGTACTGGCAAATGAGGAAGTTTAGCTTCAATGAATTTGTTCACTTCTAGAGAAAAGCTCATTTTAATTTTTGCTTCCACGTGTTTTGTATTCTAAAGTCATATTCGAGAGTATTCTAGAGTCAATTCTAGTTGTAGTCTAGAGTCATTACGTAGTTTTATTACATAATAAATGTGAACTAAATGTTAGAGGCATCGTAATATTTCCAATATTCAGCACTTCTGAAGGTTCTAATCTACCTCAAGTCTTTCAGAAAAACTGATTAACCCTGGTTTGAATTTACCTCCACAGAATTAATGAACAGGAGGACCCAGCAGATAAGAGCACTCAGTGATTGTCACTCAGGAATTAGAGAACTCAGAGCATTAATGGATTTTTATAATGATAAAGGATCAATTCACCAATAAAATGTAACAACCTAAAATGTGTATATTTATGTACCCCCAGACCAAAAAGACAGCAGCATCACTCCGAGGGGCCTGGCAGCCAGCTCACCACCCAGTAGGCTTAGAGGACAAAACATTGAGGCAGAGAGGATTCTTCTCAGGCCTTAAAATCTACTGGGCCTTGCCTTGCTAAGGTTCAGGCTTGTTTAGGATCTGGGACTCCTTTCTTCTGTCTCATTTCTTCCTTTCAGAACGGTGATATCTGTGCTATGCCTGAACCACCTCTGTGTTTTGGAAACAGATGATGTGTTGCCTTATTGTTTCATAGGTTCACTCTTGAGAGAAATTTTGCCTTGTGGTGAATCATACATCAAGTCTCACCTATACCTGATTTAGATGATATTTAAGGGAGATTTTGAATTTACTGGAGTGGTGTTAGACTTTGAGGGGCTACTGGGATGGGGTGAATGTATTTTGCTTGTGAAAAGTACATGATTTGGGGGGAACCAAGGGGAGGAGTGAATGGGTTGAATTGCATCTTCCCAAAATTCATATGTGGAAGTCATACGTCCCAGTACCTCAGAATGTGACTATATTTGGATACAGGGCCTTTCAAGTAATAATTAAGATTAAATGAGATAACTGGGCTAGAATTTATTCCGGTATAGCTGGTGTTCATCCACATGAGAAGCGTTTAGAATGCACACAGATACATAGGGAAGACCACGTGAAGAAGGATGGAAAAAATGGCCATCTATAATTTCAAGGAAAGAGACCTCAGAAGAAACTACCCTGCCAATACCTTGGATCTTGAACTTTTAGCTCCAAAACTCTGAGAAAATACATTTCTATTGTTTAAGCCACCTAGTCTGTGTTACTTTGTTATGGTGGTCCTAAAAATCTAATACAAATTGAAAATATATAAAGTAAAACTGACAGAACTGAAAAGAGAAATAGACATACCCATAATTATGGTTGCAGATGCTAACACTACTTTTTAATTATTTATTTATTTTTACTAAATCATAACTGTGTACATCGATACATTTATGGGGTTCAGTGTACTGATTTGATACACAATGTGAAATGCTTACAGTGAACTGATTAACACAGCCATCACCTCGCTTACCATTTATTGTGGTAAGACAATTATACTCTTTTCTTAATAGTTTTGAAATGCACCATTGCTTCATGCATATAAGGTCAGGTCCCCCAAAATACCCTCCCTCCTCCCCTCCCCTCTATACTTTGCTCTCCTCCCGCCTCCTTCCTCCCCTCCCCTCTCTCTCCTCTTCCCTTCAACTTTCTGAAATATAGTTATTGATTTCATAGCAGAATTGAGTATATTCGATACTTTCTTTTCCATTCTTGAGAAACTTTACTAAGAAGAATATATTCCTGCTCCATCCAGGTAAACATAAAAGATATTAAGTCTCCATCTTTTTTTTTTTGTCTGCACAGTCTTCTATGTTATACATATACAATAATTTGTTAATCTATTCATGGGTTGATGGGCACTTGGGCTGTTTCCATGTCTTGGTAATTATGAATTGGGCTGCAATAAACATTCTGGTACAAATATCTTTGTTGTAAAATGATGTTTGATCATTTGGGTATATACCTAGTAGAGGAATGGCAGGATCTAATTGTAGGTCTACTTTTAGTAATTTTTTTAGTAATAGATAGCACTAATCAACAGAAAATTAGTAACAATACAGAAGAACTGAACAAAATTATCAACCAACTAGATAGATATAATTGACATTTAATTCATTAATATAATTGTTTTGTAATTATAAATTGACAATTATATGCCACCAAATAATAGCAAAACACACATTTTTCTTAAGTGCATGTGAAACATTCATCAAGATAGAACGTATCTTGTACCACAAAAATAAGGACTACTACATTTAAAAGAATTGAAATCATAAAATGTATGTTTTCTAACCAAAATCAATTAAACTGGACATTAATAACAGAAAAAAATAAGAAAGTCTCTAAACTAGCATTAAACAATATG
Organism: Perodicticus potto; assembly: GCA_963574655.1. Lineage (NCBI taxonomy): Eukaryota > Metazoa > Chordata > Mammalia > Primates > Lorisidae > Perodicticus > Perodicticus potto. The sequence continues at coordinate 23,776 of CAUYRH010077227.1, forward strand.
CTTTTAAATAATCCATGGGTCAAAGAATACCAAAGGCAATTAGAAACTATTTTGAACTGAATCAAAATAGAAATACAACATATCAAAATTTGTAGAATTCAGTTAATCAGTGGTTAGAACACTTATATTAGAAAACATAAAGGTCTCAACAATGTGTTAAATGCTTAGCTTAGAAAAAAATAAAGGTCTCAACTCAACAATCTAAGCTTTCAACTTAAGAAATTCAACTCAGAAAAACTTATTAAACCCAAAGGAGGTAGAAGAAAAGAAAAAGTAAAGTTAGAAGCAAAAATCAATAAATTTAAAAGCAACAATAAGATAATAGAGAAAAATCAATGAAAATAAAATCTTGTCATTTAAAATATTGTTTTTTTAAATTAATGAACTTCAAGCAATGCAGTAAAAAAAAGAATAAAAAATGGCACAAATTACTAGTAACAGGAATGACAGAGGAAATATCACTATAGAGAATGATGGCTTTTTAAAGATAATAAAGGAATACTACAAACAGCTCTACAGACATAATTCTACAACTTGGATGAAATGAATCAATTTCTCCAAAACCAGCTGGTAACAAAATTCTACAAAGATAAAATAAATAAACTGAAGCATCTGTTAGTATGAAAAAATTTGATTTATAGTTAAAGATCTTCCAAAGAAACCTAGTGGCCTAGATTGTTTTACTAGTGAATTCCCCTAAACATTACAGAGGAATTAATGCTAATTCTAAGCATATCTTTCGGGAAATAAAGAGTTGAAAACACTTCTTACTAATCTTTCTTAGGCCAACATTATCCTGACACCAAAATCAGAAAAAAATACTTTGAACAAAGAAATATGTAGACTAATATCCCTCACAAACATAGTTACAAAATATCAGAAAATTGAATTTAAGAATACATGAAAAGCTGTGTTAGTTACATCTAATAACTAATAGTTATCTACAACCAAGTAGGATTTATCCCAGGGATGCAAGGTTGTTAAATATTTGAAAATCACTTAAGGTAATCCACCAAGTTAACATCATAAAGGAGAAACCCACATGATTCCATTAATAGACACAGAAAAAACACTTACATAACTCAATATTCACTCAATATAAAATCTCTCAGCAACCTAGGAATAAAAAGAGATTCTACAACCTAATAAAAGCCATCTCAAAACCTATACTCAAGATCACACTCCCTAGTGAAAAACCCTTTACCTCAAGCTCTCACTACCATATTTACCATCATACTGGAAGACATTACCATTGCAAAAGACAATAAAAATAAACAGAAGGTGCACAATAAGAAAGAAAAATTAAAACTGTCCCTATTTTTTAGATAATATAATTATCTATCTAAACTATCTCACGGACTCTACACAAAAATTCTCTAGAACTAAAAGGTGAGTTTAGCAAAGTCACAAGATATTCAATCGATGCTGTCACAAAAATTTCTTCATATTTCTATATTCTAAAGATGTATAATTGGAAGTTAAAATTTTAAAAGTAGCCATTGCAATATCTCCAGAAAACAAAATATATCAGTATAAAGCACAAAACCCTTTCAAGATTTATATGCTGAAAACCATAAAGTGCTAGTCAAAGAAATCAATGATCCAAATAAATAGAGACATACTACATTCATGAATTGGAAGGCTCAAAATAGTAAATATTTTTATTTTAGCCATATTGATCTGCAGACTTAATGAACATAATTTCAATCAGAATCTCAGCAAAATTCTTTTATGGATATAGACAATCTCATTCTAAAATTTATATACAAAGGCAAATAAATAAGCTAAGTCAATTTTGGGTAATCTCAGTGGTATTAGCCAAGATGTAAACACATAGATCATTGAAACAAAATAAAGGGGCCAAAAACATTCCCACACACATATGATCATTTGATTTTTGATAGAGACACAAAAGCAACTGAATGGAGAAATCATAGTCTTTTCAACAAATGGTATTGGAACAATTGGACATCCACATACCAATTCCCAGCTACTCAGGAAGCTAAGGAAAAAGTTTGCTTGAGCCCAGGAGTTTGAGGTTGCTGTGAGCTATGATGCCACAGCACTCTTGCCTGAGGCAACGGGTGAAACTTTGTCTCAATGCAAATCAAAACCACCCTGAGATACCATCTAACTCCAGTGAGAATGGCCCACATCACAAAATCTCAAAACTGCAGATGCTGGCGTGGATGTAGAGAGAAGGGAATACTTTTACACTGCTGGTGGGACTGCAAACTGATACAACCTTTTCAGAAGGAAGTATGGAGAATTCTCAAAGAACTCAAGCTAGATCTCCCATTTGATCCTGCAATCCCATTACTGGGCATCTACCCAGAAGGAAAAAAATCCTTTTATCATAAGGACACTTGCACTAGACTGTTTATTGTTGCTCAATTTACAATCGCCAAAATGTGGAAACAACCTAAATGCCCACCAACCCAGGAATGGATTAACAAGCTATGGTATATGTACACTATGGAATACTATTCGGCCATTAAAAAAAATGCAGATTATGGTCTGGGGCTATATCCAATTTCTGGAGTTTTCTATGGATGTCTGGGGCCGCTTGAGGGATAAATTTGTCTTTTTAAAAAAATCTGGCCCTCTATGGAGTCAGGTGTCAATTGGGTGTGTTTTCTCATTGCCTCCCTAAGCCTCTCTCTCTCTCTCTCTTTTTTAATTATTAAATCATAGCTGCGTACATTAGTGCAGTCGAGGGATACAATATGCAGGTCTCACACACAATCTGAGATCTTTTCATCAAACTGTTTAACACAGCCTTCATGGCATTTTCTTAGTTA
>CAUYRH010077230.1:0-30114 GCA_963574655.1 Perodicticus potto
ATATTTTATAAGAAGGACCCCCCCCCAGACAATTGAAGCAACATCAAAAATACATTACTGGGACATGATCGAACTAAAAAGCTTCTTACACAGCCGAGAACACAGTAAGTAAAGCAAGCAGACTGCCCTCAGAATGGGAGAATATATTTGCAGGTTATGCCTCAGACAAAGGTTTAATAACCAGAATACACATAGAACTCAAACATATTAGCAAGAAAAGAACAAGTGATCCCATCTCAGGGTGGACAAGGGACTTGAAGAGAAACTTCTGTGAAGAAGACAGGTGCACGGCCTACAGACACATGAAAAATGCTCATCGTCCTTAATCATCAGAGAAATGCAAATCAAAACTACTTTGAGATATCATCTAACTCCAGGAAGATTGGCCCATATCACGAAATACCAAACCCAGAGATGTTGACATGGATGTGGAGAAAAGGGAACACTTCTACATTGCTGGTGGGAATGCAAACTAATACATCCTTTTGGAAGGATGTTTAGAGAACATTTAGAATCTGAAAGTAGACTTGCCATTCGATCCTACAATTCCTCTACTAGGTATATATCCAGAAGACCAAAAATCACTTTATAACAAAGATATATGTACCAGAATTTTTATTGCAGCCCAATTCATAATTGCTAAGTCATGGAAGAAGCCAAAGTGCCCATTGACCCATGAATGGATCAATAAATTGTAATATATGTATACCATGGAATACTATGCAGCCTTAAAGAAAGATGGAGACTTTATCTCTTACATGTTTACATGGATGGAGCTGGAACACATTCTTCTTAGCAAAGTATCTCAAGAATGGAAGAAAAAGTATCCAATGTACTCAGTCTTACTATGAAACCAATTTATAGCTTTCTTATGAAAACTATAACCCAATTATAGCTCGAGAAAAAGGGGAAAGGAAAGGGAGGGGAGGGGGAAGGATGAGTGGAGGGAGGGTAATTGGTGGGACCACACCTACGGTGCATCTTGCAAGGGTACATGTGAAATTTACCAGGTGTAGAATATACATGTCTGAACACAATAACTAAGAAAATGCCATGAAGGATATGTTAACCTGTTTGATGAATATATTTCAAATTGTATATAAAACTAGCACATTGTACCCCATGATTGCATTAATGTGCACAGCTATGATTTAATACAATTTTAAAAACAATAATCCATGTAAAGCTTTTAGCACAGCGATGACCATGGCATTAATAAGTTATCCAAAAGAATATCAAAAGGAAGAATTAAATATTACCACTAATAATAATTTGTTGAACATTTGCTCTCTATTATACAGTGTACTGATGCTTTACATGTAAATACTTGTTTAATTTTCACAGCCTTTCAGATTGGGATTATTTTTCCAAAGAGAAAAATGGAACAGAAAGGTTAGGTGATATAACCAAGGTTCCAGAGCATCTAGGTGATGACATTAGAAATCAAACCCAGGGGTTGTCTCATTCTAGAACCTGAGCTGAGAGCCATAGGGCTCCCCTCAAAACAAAAGTCAAAGCCACTACATGTAGAGAAAGCAGAAAAACAAATCCTTATCCCAAAATCTCTAGATTCTACCTGAGCACAAGGAAACAAATGACAGCCTTTTTCATCAATAGTACAAAAAGGATCAAGGAGATAAGGATCTTTGAAGGTTCACGGGCAGGATACCCACCATAGTTGCTTGTGGGTGGCCGGATTAGAGGGCACAACTTCCTCCTAATCATAACTTATTTGTTTTAAAGCCTTGTAACTTCATGCATAATCTCTGTACCAAATCAATGGGAATCCCTTGCTTCACTGCATTTCTCTTCATTGACTAATGTTATGGCTGATGTACTGAACCGCAAGCACCTAGCTGGCTCCAAGGCAATGTTATGGAAGCTGGATTCCATCATTGGTGATCCGCTGAGTAATTAGTGATTGACCGACTACTTATTTTCCTGTCACTTCAAAGTGAAATGCACAAGATACTTATTTCATTTTATACTTTTGCAACCTCAGCAGCCTAGGCAGCTTGCTGGATTTATGTTTTGCTCTCATGCTTATTCCTCCTTGAAAAGCAAAGGACCCCTTCACTGCCTGCCTCAGTGACATCAAATCAAGTAATGGAGTGAAAAAGACGATGTGTGGAGAGGGTACGTAATCAAAACGTAATGTCATTGGTGTCAGAAGGCATAATTTGTGTAAAGTGCAGCTATAGGCAATTGCTCAGTGTGGTCTGAAGCAAGGTCTTTAATAAAATAATAGCTCGCATTTGATTGAATGTGATAAATATGCAAACACATACTTTACATATATTAACTCATTTAGTCCTCACAACAGCACTATGACAAAAGTACAATTATTCTCCCCATTTTATAGATAAGGAAACTGGGGCAGAACCCCTAAGTGGTTTTACCAAGGTTAAAACAACTAGTTAATGGCAAAGTTGAGATTTGAACCCAAATAATCTTATTCCAGGGCTGCACTCATATGCTATGCTGATTCTCTTGAAAGAAGAAACGGTGTAAAATATTCTCTCTTATGTCGGTTGTTGTTTGATGAGTCATTTGTTTATTCAGCAAATCATTACTGAGCACCTAATGTGTACCAAGAGTTACACCAAACGCTGGCAATACTGGGGGTGGGGGATGCCTTGCCCTTGTGAAACTTACAGTCTAATGTGGGAGCTAGACTTTAATCCAAAAAAATCTCACCAGTAAGAGGTGACAGGTGACACCAAGGAGAATGATATGGTCTCTGAAAACAGGTGATAGGGAACTGTGACCTTGAAGGGAAGAGGGAGCCTGCCACTGGGAATGCTTCCCTGAAGAAATGATAATTGAATTGCAATCTCAAGAGGTGAGGGAATAATGTTCCAGACAGAAGGAAAGCACGGGCAAACTATTTTTTCTCCTTTTCCCCAAGCCTCTTTGACAGCTGCACTGGGCTCATTCTCCAGTCTCTTTGAGTTAGATGGTTCACTTTATCATGGTGAGACAAGCATGACAAACCTAAAATTAATGGCTTCCTTTTTTTATTTTATAAAGCAGCCTGATTGTATAAAAAGACTTAAAGCTTCACCATTGCACCAATGTACACAATTATGATTTAATAAAATTATTTAAGAAAAAAAAAAAAAGACTTGAAGCTGAGGTGTGACCATTTTACCTCTTTTCTCTAAAAGCTCAAAGCTGGGGTAGGGGACGCCAATGACGACTAATTGTTCCAATAGCAGCTTAATCTTTCCCTCTGTAGAAACTGATGCTGAAAGTACCTCCTTTAGCAAAGGAAGAAGGGAGAGTCAGCAGGAGTCGGGGAGAGGGGAGGCTCTGAGGGATGGCGTAGGTGGACGGAAGAAGCTCAGAGGAGGTGCTCCCCGCTGCACTGCATCAATTCCCCTCCCTTTTCTCAAGGACATTACCCTCCCCTTCTTGCTTCTATCTACCCATCAACCTTGGAGCCTGTACAATGAGCAGAGGCACTTCAGAATCCATCTGAACTCAAAGCTTGAGCTGCCAGCCTCCCCCAGGACTTGGAATCAGACTGGCCTTTTCAGTTAAGAGAGATTAGCCCAGCCCCAGGACAGAAACACATCTGGCAAGCACTCCCCTGTCCTCAGAGACTCCACACCTGCTGTGTCACTCTGATTTGAAGGCTAAGATACTTCCATCTCCTTACTCCCTAACCAGAGAGCCCCACAAGTAAACTGATATACCAGTCCTTAAGCCTGGTGCCATAGGGCACCACCCAAGCAGCCATAGGGCACCACCTAAGCTGGTTTGTTTATTTACTTAATTATTTTGGCAATAAATAAAGACTGAGGATACCCTTCCTGTGTTTGAACGCAACCTTACCAATTCTACCCCAGCAGCAGCCACGGTCCTTGGGCTACTGATTTCCACCCTTTGGGCCTCAGTTTCACCATCCCCACAATATGGATGGATATATAGGACTAGGATGGGCTTGATCTAAATCATCTGTGAGGTCTCCTCCGGCAGAGCAGAAGAGTAGTAGCCCCCATTCCTGTGTAGTGGAAAGATAGGATCATACCGCTTGGGTTTGAATTTCAGCTTACCCCTTGCTAATTGCCTGCAAACCTGAGTAAGTCCTTGATAATTCTTAGTCACCCCTTTTGTAAAATGGGGACAATAATGTAAAATGGGGATTATAATAGTGCCTAATTACAGCATAGAGTTGTGAGGCTTAAGCCATCAATACTTATTAATTAATTAATTTATTTATTTTTGTTTTTGAGACAGAGCCTCAAGCTGTCGCCCTGGGTAGAGTGCCATGGCATCACAGCTCACAGCACCCTCCAACTCCTGGGCTCAAGCGATTCTCCTGTCTCTGCCTCCCAAGTAGCTGGGACTATAGGCACTCGCCACAACGCCCGGCTGTTTTTTGGTTGCAGCCGTCATTGTTGTTTGGTGGGCCCAGGCTGGATTCGAACCTGCCAGCTCAGGTGTATGTGGCTGGCGCCTTAGCCGCTTGAGCTACAGGCGCCGAGCCAGCCCTCAATACTTCTTAACTATTACTCCTTATGAATCCATTTGCTTTAATGTTCTAAGATAATTAAGCAATTCAATGAAGATCATAGAAGCACACAATACACATAGTGTTAACTGTGATTCTCTTTATCTCAGTTACACAAGATAAGTATTAAATAATAACCTTGTTTCATTCAACATTTTTGATAAGTTTTGCTACAAACAGTCCATTTTGGTACTTGGTTTATTTTTGAACTTGGGTTTTGTAAAGGATTTTGTCATTTCTTCATTGTGAACCTCTTAAGCACATTTTTGAATCATTTTTCCCTCAAATACAGTGATACAATAGATTTCTCATAATCTCATATATAGGAGTCTCCCCTTATCCTTGGTTTCAGTTACCCATAGTCAATTGTGCTCCAAAAATATTAAATAGGAAATTCCAGTTATAAACAATTCATAAGCTTTAAACTTTATACCATTCTTAGTGTGATGAAATTTCACACGATCCAGCTCCGTTCTGCCCAGGATGGAGTTATCCTTTGGTCCAGTGTATACATACTATCTGTGCTACCCACCCATTAGTCACTAAGTAGCCTTCTAGGTGGCCAGATTGACCGACTGTCAAGGTATCACAGTGCTTGTGGTAAAGTAACCCTTATTTTACTTAATAATGGCTCAAAGCATAACAGTAGTGATACTGGCATATTGTTATAATTGATTTATGTTATATTATATTAGTGTTGATGTTACTCTCTTACTATGCCTAATTTATAAGATAAACTTTATCATAGGTATGTGTGAGGAAAAAATAGTATGTATAGGGTTTGGTACTATCCAGGGTTTCAGGTATCCACTGAGGCTCTTTCAACATACCTCCCTGGGACAAGAGAGAACTACTGTTTGCAGTTGGAGTTAAAATATGCCACCCCTAAGGGGACCTCTCTTCTTCCTTTTATAGGAGTCATATTGCATGCATATATTAAAACTCCAAAATTGAGGTTTTCCTCATTTTCTCTAGATGCTGGGAGAGCAGTGAGAAAAATATGTGAAGACCCATCTGTCTTCAACAGTGACACAGATTTATAACATAATAGTGATTCCCCAGAGTACTTAATAACATAGATTATACACTAATAAATGCATTTCTTGTAGACTTAAGTGACTAACAGGCTAATCTATTTGACTGGTATAATATTAATATAATAATATAGGAACTTTCTTCTTGGTTACTAAAAAAATTTCTAAGGAATTGTTACCTATTAAAATAGGAGTATTAAATAAATGTTTTTTTTTTCTATTGGTGGATTCTTTCTACAAATTAATTCTTACCTGAGAAACAGAACTATGTAATTCCACATTCTCAGAATATGCTCACCATGTGCATTTTAAAGAGCAGGCCCTTTTACTTTAGTTTAATTATCCTTAAAACATTTAGGATCATTAAGGGAATTAGGATGTTTAATATTCTTCAAATACAGTTACTAATGTCAAGATTCCTATTTTGCATTTTATTTTCTGCTTCCTGAATCTGGGTCAAATCTGCATGCACTGCACATCCCCAAATGTGCTTTATCCCTTTTCCCTCCCAAGCTTCAGGCCCTGTTATGTGTTGATCAGTAAAAGAAAAAAATCTTAACATACAGATAGATGCTTGTACTTAACATCTGTCAGTAACCCCATGATTAATGACTCCGGTGTTTCGTAGCATGTCCAAACATCATAAGGCTTGGCTAATGTTTTGATCAGACCTGAACAGCGTGTTTAAGAGATTCTTTTATAGAAAGCTAGAGGGTAGGAAATAATCATGTTGAACGAAGAGTCCAAGTTCTTGCAATTCATAGTGAAATCTTTCTGAATATTGATTCCCTTTGCTAAGAAGCTCAGAAGTTCAAAGCAAGGGCCGGAGGCCACGACTCCCCCTTGCCTCCTTCACACAAACTGTACTCCTCCCCTTTCTAAACGGACAAGATTATGAAACAGAATTTTTTAAAGCTATGTTATCCCCTTGACCTCTTTTCAAGAGCCTGTTATTAACATTAACTTAAACTCCCTCTGCCAGAAATGAGTTTTCAAATAAGTTACACTCAGATCATTCCTCCCACTTCATCCTAGTGGTATTTAAAAAATGGTGCAATGTGGATAATTTTGTATCTTAGGGTGAGGTTTTTAAAATTCATCCCCAGGTAAGTGAGCATTGCTTCTGATGAGTGGCAGGCAGGTGTGGCAACCGATTGCCGAATGTACAGAGTCTGGTACTAGTAACTCTGGCACGAAGACAATTTGAGGGTCTGCCCTTTTCTTTGTCCTTACAGGAACAGAAAGGAACCTCACTACATCCCAGAGAGTTGGGGGTTGCTATCCTGCCACATAGTAGATACACACAAGTACATGTCAAAAAATCAATGAAAGAATGAATGCCTATTTTATTTTTAATCACAGAAAGGAAATCAAACCCACATCTCCTCCCTATCCCTACCACCCCCATGCCCTGGTACCATTCCAGGAACAAGCTTCGTCATCATGAGTTCTCATTTATTTCTCAGAAATAGAGACTGGGTCTTTTGTATTTGGCCAGTGAGTAAGAACATCAATGTACCTAGGAAACCTTCCTTAATTAAATCAAAAGCTCAAAAAGAGGCCAAGAGATTGAGCACACAGGAGGTCACTGGTGACTTTTAAAAGAGCAGCTCCAGTGGAGTGGTGTGGTGAAGACGGAAGCCACCCTGCAGTGGGTTGAGTCGAGTGGGTGGGAAAGCGACAGAGGCAGGAAATGTAGGACAGTCTTTTAAGAAATTTGTCAGCAAAGGGAAGGATGGAGAGAGAGAAGAACAGAGTTTAGGGGTAGAGCTGTTCTTCCTATTCCTCCTAACAGGGGAGGGAGTTTTTAGGTAAGGCATCTATTTCATTTGGACTAGGTAATCCCTGAGGCTTCTTTTAAGCCAAAAGTAGTGAATTGATGAAAGCCAAAAAGGGTGAGAATATAGGAAAAAAGAAGAAATAAAAATCAGGAAAAGGTCCCAAAGAGCACTAGAAGTTAGTCCCGTTCAAAGGGGCAAGAGGAGAGCATATTTCCTCTTTGCAGAGGGACAGAGTGAGGACAGAACGCATTTGAACACAGAGAAATGCAGGGAAGAGTCAGAATTAGTGACAGACATGTGTTAAAGATATGATGAAGGGATTTAAGAGACAGGAACTATAAGGCTTCAAGTGGGGGATAAGTAAAGATAAATAAATGGGACCTAATATAATCAAAAAGTTTCTGTATAGCTAAGGACACAATCAGCAAAGCAAAGAGATAACCTTTAGAATGGGAGAAGATATTTACATGCTACAAATTTGACAAAGGGTTAATAAGCAGAATCTACAAAGAACTCAAGCAAATGAACAAGGAGCGAACAACTCCATTAAAATGTTGGGGAGAGACATGAACAGAAAATTTTCTGATGAGGACAAACAAATGGCCAAAAATCTCATAAAAAAGTGCTCATTGTCTCTAATTATTAGAGAAATGCAAATCAAAACCACTTTGAGATACCACCTAACCCCACTGAGGATGGCCCACATCACAAGGTTCTGAAGTAACGGTTGCTGGTGTGGGTACAGAGGGAAGGGAACACTCTTGCTCTGCTGGTGGGACAGCAACTAGTACAGCTAATGTGGAAAGAGGTATGGAGAGTCCTCAAAGAGCTAAAAGTAGACCTTCCATTTCAGTGGTTCTCAACCTTCCTAATGCTGCGACCCTCACTGGGGTTAGGTGAGGCAGGTCTTTTCTATTACTGGAAATGAGGGTTCCTGGGTGGCGCCTGTGGCTCAGTGGGTAGGGTGCCAGCCCCATATACTGAGGGTGGTGGGTTCAGGTTCGAACCCTGCCCCGGCCACCCTGCAACAAAAACTAGCCGAGCATCATTGTGGGCGTCTGTCCTCGGGAGGCTGAGACAAGAGAATCTCTTAAGCCCAGAAGTTGGAGGTTGCTGTGAGCTGTGTGATGCCACGGCACTTTACCCAGGGCAATAAAGTCAGGCTCTGTCTCTAAAAAAAAAAAGAGAGAGAGAGAGAGAGAAGAAGAAAATGTCTCCTAGTAAACTACCATCACAAATCAACCCCTTATTTTTATTTTTTCTGAGGATGCAGTTTAGATTTTTATTCCAGATTAATACGCAGGTACATATGATTAGGTTACATAGTTTGTGTTCATAAGGTAAAGTTGAAGTTGTAGTTGTGTTGTTCACCCAGGAAATGTGCCATATACCCCTACATTGTACCCATTAGGTAGGAACTTAACAAACTCTCTCCCCCTTCCTTGCATTTAGTTGATTTTTTTCTCTCATGTGCACTATTTTGTTAATCTACACATCTCAATTTAGTATTATTGAATACATGAGACCCTTGATTTTCCATTCTTGTGATACTTAGGAGAGTGTTTTCCAAATCTATCTAACTTGTAACAGAAGATACAAATTATCCATCATTTTATGGCTGAGTAGTATTCCATGGTATACATATACCACAGTTTTTTAATCCATTCAGGGTTGAAGGGAACTTAGGTTGTTTCCACATCTTTGGGATTGTAAATTGAGTTGCTATAAACATTTGAGTACAAATGTCCCTATGATAAAATGACTTTTTTACTTTTGGGTAGATACCTAGTAATGATATTGCAGGATCAAATAGAACAGTGGTTCTCAACCTTCCTAATGCCGTGACCCTTTAATACAGTTCCTCATGTTGTGATGACCTCCAACCATAAAATTATTAAAATTATTATTAAAATAATTTTATGGTTGGGGATCACCACAACATGAACTGTATTAAAAGGTCGCAGCATTAGGAAGGTTGAGAACCACTGAAATAGAAGGTCTACTTTTAGCTCTTTGAGGATTCTCCATACTTCTTTCCATAGAAGCTGTACTAGTTGCAGTCTCACCAACAGTGCAAGAGTGCTCCCTTCTCTCTGCACCCACACCGGCATCCGTTGCTTTGGAACCTTGTGATGTGAGCCACAGGCGCCACCCAGGAACCATAGTTTCCAGTAATAGTAAAGACCTGTCTCAGGTGAAGGCAAATAACTATATGATCACACCCTACTCTCCAGTCTTTTGCTGTAAGAGTCTCTTTATAGACCAATGACATAGTGTAGAAATCATCCCAGCTGCTGTTTACCTGCAGGAAAGACTTGGGGAATTATCATTTTCAGCCTACAGGGATCATCAGTTCAAAAACTCCCTTCCTGGCTCAGCACCTGGAGCACAGTGGTTATGGCTCTAGCCACATACACTGAGGCTGGTGGGTTTGAACCCAGCCTAGGCCAGCTAAACAACAATGACAACTGCAACAAAAAATAGCTGGGTGTTGTGGCGGACACCTGTAGTCCCAGCTACTTGGGAGGCTGAGGCAAGAAAATCACTTAAGCCCAAGAGTTGGAGGTTACTGTGAGCTGTGATGCCACAGCACTCTACTGAGGGAAACAAGGTAAGATTCTGTCTCAATAAATAAAGTAAAATAAAGAATTCCCTTCCTGCCAGTAGAGAGAAAAGGGGTGAGAGCTTATTTTTTATATAAAATGCCATGTTCTATATAAAAAATAAGTCCTGGTCAGTAAATAAGTCAAATCAGGTGGGGAGTTGTTAGAAGTCACCCTGGGGCTTCCTGGGAAGTTTTAATGACAGGACTAGATCATTCCCAATTCCAAATCTTTCACTCCATACCCTAAAACTTCATTGCTGTTTTGGAGCTGCATTGCCTCCTTGCCTGTTTGCCTGGAACATTCTCTCCTGTCAACCAGCCATTGGTGCTTGAATTCCCAACTATTAGAATCATTTACTTGGGTTAAGGCCATGTTTTATGACAATACATTACAATGAGAGAAGCCACCTAGGAACACTTGGGTACCTGGTGACACCTACAAATACATTTTCATGGAGCTCTATGTCACATTAGCTTGCTGTTACCTCAGGAACGTGGGTCCTTGAGGGACTGAAACACCGGAGGAGTCTGGAAGGTTGTAGGACACGGAGTGCCTCCAGGAAGACACACAGAATGTAGCAATACAGTGTGGGAAAACCGGCACTCTGGGCTCTGCAAACAGCACTCATCTAGGGTTTCTGAAAAAGAGCTTGGTGACCCTCTGGAAGACAGCTTTTCCCATCTTATGCTTTATCCAGGGTCAACATAGAGCCTTGCAGGACATTATTTTTAAGAAAGCACGTGGGAATGATACAATCTCCCTGCTGACACCGACATCTTCCAGCTTACTGTTTTAACAGAAGCAAAGCTCCCATGGCCAGAGAAGGGTTATTTCAAAAGTCCAAACCCATAGTCTACCTGAAAGCAGGACCAGGCCCAAAGAGTTATTCAGGAGGCTGGGGTCCCACACCTGACCTAAGATGACAAAGATCCAATCTCCTTGGATAAAAGCTGTCACTTTACAACATTAGATGGATGCCTTAGGATGTACATACCGCTGGGAACAGCAACATGCTTCCTTAAACATATGTTACAATTTTAATGACGAGAGCAGAGACTATTCTGAGAACAAAATTTTCCTTTTTAAAAAATAGAAATATCTTTATTGTTTTTGTGATTCTAGAAGTAATACATATACTTTGTGAAATTTCAAAAAATACAAATGCCAAGAAAGTAAACAGTACCCTTTCACAGTTTATTAAGCTATAGAATTATTTCATTTAATGCTATTTTGTACCTTAACTTTTTTTCACTCAGCGATCTGTGACAGTTAGTAAGGAGAGGCAAGTTTCTAACAAATCAACCATCCCTTAGACAGTAACTATAAACTATAGACAAAGCACAACAAAAAACATCTCCTTGAGGACTCTGGACAGTAAATAACAGCAGTCAGAAAAATAAAAAGCATTTCCCTGAGAATTTGTTAGCACAGTCTGACTTTAATGTGAGTTTCTGGTTGGGATTCAGGCTACCAGTCCCAAAAACCTCAAGCAAAAAATTCAGGTTAAAGTGGTACCAGGTTGATAGTATGCCCCAGGTTACTGGAAGAAGCACATGCAAATAATGTCTTGAAGCCTCCTGACTGAACTCAAGTAGAATATGTACACATCATGGAACCATGCAAATAGTTCCTTTTGTAGCTATATGCTGAGAGAAACTCATACATATCTGACAAATCTGCAATGGCAAGGATGCGCAAGAATGTCCATACCACCAATAGTTTTAATTTCAAAACGAAATTTGGCAGTAGCCCAGGTTATTGAACAAAGTACCAAAATTGACGGGTAAGTTCTATTATAGTTATACGGTTAAATATCTCACAGTACATAAAACAAACTATAGCCGCTCACACCAACGTGAATGGATCTCGGAAGCATAATATTAAGCAAAAGAACAAGACATGGCATGATTTAACTTAAATTTCAAAAAGTAATGCTTAGGCTGGGTGTGGTGGCTCAGGTCTGTAATTCTAACACTTGGGGAGGCTGAGGCAGGAGTTTAAGACCAGCCTGAGCAAGAGCGAGACTCTTTTTCCTACTAAAAATAGAAAAATTAGCCAGGAGTTGTGGTGGGCACCTGTCGTCCAGCTACTTGGGAGGCTGAGGCAGGAGGATCTCTGGAACCCAGGAGTTTGAGGTTGCTGTGAACTATGAATCTTGGAAATGGCTACATGCACTATGGTTTAAATGATACCAAGGAATTATTCATTTTCTAGTTATGAGAATGTTTTTGTGTGTAATAAAAATGTCTGCATATTTAGAAATGCATACCAAGGTATGAAGGGCCGAAATGATGTCTTTGAGATTCGTTTTAAAATATTTTAGAAATAAAGAAAAAAGGAATACCTAAAGTGAGAATGCCAACATTTTGCTACGTGTGGCTCTGAGTGATAGACTGATATAAGGTCCATCATACTATTCTCTCTACATTTTTGTATCTTCGAAAATGTTCATAACGCATATTTACAAAGAAGGCATAACAAAGTTCCACTGGGAGAAAAGGCACTCCTAGAGCAATTTGCCAAAGGAGACTGTGGATTCATATCTTGAGACAATTTTTAATGTACAATTAGATATTCTGTTCGCTGACGAGATTTAATTCAAGTCTGTCAAAAAGACTGGGGGCTCAACTGGATGACCTTTGAAGGTCCACTTTGGCATCACTATTCCATGGTAGTTCAGGCACAGATGGATCTGTATGCAAACCCAAGATGCAAACTCCACTGTTTCATTCTCTATCTCTGTGTATTTGTGTGCTTTTTAAAATATTCCACATATAAGTGAGATCATACAATATCCTTCTTCCTGTGTCAGGCTTATAGAAACAACCTAAATGTCCATCAAAAGACAAATGAATAAAGAAAATGTGGTACACACACACACACATACACACACGTATACATGAAGGAACATGATTCAGCCTTAAAAAAGAAGGAGGTCCTGCCAGGTGTGGTGGCTCACTCCTATAATCCTAACACACTGGGAGGTTGAGGGAGGATTGCCTGAGCAAGAGTGAGACCCTGTCTCTACTAAAAATGGAGAAATTATGTTCTATCAATGAGTGGGAAGGGAGGGGAGAGGGGAGGCTTGATAGAAGGAGGGTAAATGGCAGGGACACACCTATGGAGCATATTGCAAGGGTATAAGTCAAATCTATCAAGAGTAGAAGATAAGTGTCTTAACACAATAATCAAGTAAATGAGAAAGCTATATTAATTAGTTTGATGTAAGCATGTAAAATTGTACAAAAAAAACACATTGTACCCCACATATACATAAATGTATTCATGATCTATCTGTATATGACTTAATAAAAAAAAAAGACAAGCCTCAAAATAAAGAAAAAATAGAGAAATTAGCTGCGTGTGGTGGCAGGTACCTGTAGTCCCAGCTACTGGGGGGTGGGGGCGCCATAGGACAGGAGAATTGATTGAGCCCAGGAGTTTGAAGTTGCTGTGACCTAGGCTGACACTGCTATACTTTGGCCTAGGGCAACAGAGCAAGAGTCTGTCGAGAAAAGGGAGATCCTGCCATTTGCCATAACAGTGATGGACATGGAGGACATAATGCTAAGTGAACTGCAATTCATTTTTCACCTACTGGTTAATGTTCACTGGTCCAGACTAGCCTTTCTATTCCACCATGGCTTGCCATCCCACTAATGCCAATACAGGACTTTTGGCTTTTTTCCCAAGTGCAGAGAAATGTATGACTAAACTTTCTAAACTCATTCACTTATAGCTTGCCAAGGCTAACAATACCTGTTTTCTAGTTGCCTTTCTGGAACAGAGTGAAGCAATCAGGCCCTCGAGGTAATAAAACCAACAGGAATGTTCCTTAGGTGGCAGCCCCACTATGCAACTACTGGTCTAGCTGCTGTGTTGCTTTACAGTCCCCAAAGTCACTCTGAATTCCACCTAGGACTGTACCATAAAACAGTAAAATACCACTGTTTAGAGTCTCCAAATAGCAGCCATAAAGCCCAGGAAATGACTTTTATACATGTTTTACTGTCTCCTTGTTCACAAGAAATTTTTTTAAAAAATGATCCCATTGATGCTATAAGCAGTGTGTCTTACAGAGAGACACACTCCCTGCTGCTTCCTCATGGGTCAGAAAGGGCTGTGGGATCCACATGGAAGGCTTCATTAAAAAAATTTAAAAACATATACCCTATGACCCAGCAATTCTACTTTTTGATGTTTGCTGTAGAGAAACACTCACATGTGTGCTCAAGGAGCTGTGTATGAGGATTTTTCATTACTCAGTTGTTAGTAATAATAAAGCCAAAAAAATAAAAAACTGCATGTTCATTAACAGAGGATCCATGTATCTATTCTGTAAACTATAATGCAGTAGTTTCAAGGACCAAAGTAGGTCTGCCTTACTAACCTGGAAAGATCCCCAAGATGTGCTGTTAAATTTAAAAAGCAACCTGTAGCCTTTTGTCATGCTAGGTATGACACTCATTTTTGAGAAAACACACTCAAATGTGTAAATCTCTATGACATACATGTATTAAATGCAGAGAAAAATTTCTAGAAGGATACCTATCCAAGTGCGAACTGTGATAATCTTTAGAAAAAAAGACTGGGATAAGAAGGACAGTCAAGGTCAAAGAAAATTTAAATTACCCGCATCATTTGAAATTTTATAATGACAATATGGTCATATGTTATATGTATAATTTATAAAAAATGAAACTGTTAAAAGAAAATCCTACGTGTGTTTTCGCTGGCAAAAGGGAAATTGCAGGCTTGCTAGACAAGGTTTTAAACATCTACTGAGAGCAGTGCTCTGTGGCAGATGCTGTGGCACTAGAAGCATGAGTAAGCAAATAGCCCTGTCCTCCAAGGGCTTCTCTTCCAGGCAGAGAGACAGCACAAATCCACGAAAAGATTCTCCAAGAGCAAATACCCATCTGCACCCACTATGGCTACCACAGGGGGCAAACCTCTATAAACTGTGAAGGTAGGGAAGGTCTGAAGAAAGAGGCAGTTGCTGAGCTGGACCATGAAGACATGACAAGATCTGAGTAGGAGAGGGAGTAGTTCTGTTCTGTTTGGAGTTTGATGGAATAGCAGATGGACAGAGGCAGGGAACTCCAGGTCCTTCTTATAATCCTTTCAGGCTCCCTGGGCAGCTCTGCCCATTGACAGACTCTACTTTCTGGGCTCAGTACCAAAGAAGGTCCGACCATGGTACAGCTCATCTAAAACT
Source organism: Perodicticus potto (assembly GCA_963574655.1). NCBI lineage: Eukaryota > Metazoa > Chordata > Mammalia > Primates > Lorisidae > Perodicticus > Perodicticus potto. The sequence continues at coordinate 15,156 of CAUYRH010077230.1, forward strand.
GTGAATAATCCAAGAATGTCTTCAATTTGGCTTTGAAAGGTGTCATGTAATTTTTTCCTTTTTTTTCTGGCAGATTTAACTTCCTTAATTATGTTCTGCTCATTGGATGCTAAAATGAGTTTCCATTTTCTAAGCCCACATTATCAAAATCGTCCCTGCCTGATTCACCCTGCCACACTCTCCCCACTCTGTGCTGCCAGCTGCATGCATCCACCCTTAACTTATCTCAGGTCTACCCTAAGTGAGGGTCTCATTGGCCCCCATTCTCTTCTGGCCGATACTGTTGGTCACTAATGAATTAGTCACTAGATAGGTGTTTTTCAACCTTTCTTATCTCACAGCACACTTGAACCTATAGTTAAACTTCCATGGCACACTTAAATTGTATGTATTAAAAATAAGAGTTAATGGTCTGGCAAAGTGGCTCACACTTGTAATCCTAGCAGTCTGGGAGGCTGAGGCCAGTAGATTGCCTGAGCTCAGGAGTTTGAGACCAGCCTGAGTCAGACCAAAACTGTCTCTAAAAATAGTTGGACCTTGTGGTGGGCACCTGTAGTCCCAGTTACTCAGGAGCTGAGGCAGGAGAATCACCTGAGCCCAAGAGTTTGAGGTTGCTGTGAGCTATGATGCCAGGGCACTTAGCCCCAGGGTGACTGAGTGAAACTCTGTCTCAAAAAAAAAAAAAGTAAAAAAAGAATATACTTACTGTGCTTTGAACTTCTTTTAAAAATAATTTAATTAATGATCTTTAAAACTTCTGAGGCACACCTAAGGTCCTCTCATGGCACACCAGTGTGCTGCGGGATACCAGTTGACAATCATTGCCCTAGATAATCCCTATTAATATGTTATCTCTCTCAAATAATATACTCCTTAATGAAGCTAAAATGATTAAGTCCCCCCAAATCCCCTAAGAAATAATTAACGGTGAGAGTTTTAGCCAATGGCTTCAAGAGTGAAGCAGCAGCTACTTAGAGACCATAACTCATCCCAACAATGTGGGCCTCTGTGTGGGGCATCTGTGCCTGGGCAAGGCGGACTTCCAGGCAACAATCAGAAAAGACTTTCAGTGGGCTGGGCCTTTGCCATATCACTTTACTTGAAGCCCCTGGAGCACTCTAGAAGGAGTCCACAAACCTGGGCTCTTAGGAAGTTTCTGGACCATGGCTAGGGCCTTCTATTAATGAATCCTCAGCCTGGTCTGTGAGCAAGCTCTTTGTCACGGGCTTATCCTGCACTTACCTTCAACACTAAACTGGGTGCTTTTTCATCCCAGCTGACCTGATACCCAGAATAGTCTCTATCAAGCACTCAGTGGAGGATGTATGTGTTTTCCCTTCCCTCTGTCCTATTACTGAGATCTGAAAGATCTTTAATAAAAAGGAATTGAGATAAATCGTTTTTGTTCCTTCTAGAGAAGTCACTGTAAATTTCAGAAGGAGCCAGCTCTTCTCTCCCAAAACTGAGGAAGCAAATCACTTGATTCAAAATCACAGCTTTGCCAGGTACCCACAACAAAAGTGAGGGAGGGGGCTAGACTCTTTTCCTTCCACTTCTGCCACATCCCCTTGAGCAAGAAAAAAGGGATGGCTTTGTCCAATAACAGAGTCGAATGTAGGTGGATCTCGTAGTAGAGTTGGGGAGAAGAGATGTGGCAAACCCATCTAGACTTAACAGGTGATCCAGAAAGTTCTCCACCTGTGTTTATTGAGAATCTCTGTTTATCGAGTACTGAGTAAGTACGTGTTAGACATTGCAATAAACACTTCATACAACAGCCCCATAAGGTAAGTACCATTATGATTATTGTTTTAAAGATGAGGGGCCAAAATGAGGTTCACAAAAGTTCAGTGACTTGCCAAGGGTCACATGGCAAGTGGCAGATTCAATACGGAGAATCTGGCACTGGCACCAATACTGTTACATCATGCTGCTATAGGTGCTAGCAGGGGGAAGAATTAGCAGGAAATTGGCAGAAGAACAGTTGGGCTATAGTCAATTGCCATCTAGGAAGTCCAGTAGTGGCTGGGATGTGGGAGGGCAGCAGGTAGGGCAGTGTGTAGGGGAAGTAAAGCAGAAGCTAGAAAGTATTCTATTATCAGGCTTAGATTCAAGTAGTAGGCCTCCAGCATCCAGGACAGGCAAGTATAAGACAAGAGCACAATGACATCAAAACAAGCATTCAGGCATGGGAAGGGCCTATCAGAAAGCCGACGACAAGGCTGACTCAATGCTGAGCCACGTGTGTTATGAGTCAAAGACTCCATAGATTTCTCCTGTCTAGAAAGAGTATTCGTACAAGCGCTGGGTCTTTGTGTATGTAGAAACTGAGTCATCCCAGCTATGAGGCCAGCCAGGAATCCAAGTAGGATTAGAACTAAAAGAGGGAGGGTTATTTCAGAACTGTGATTTAAGATCTGTCAGTTCAGGGCATGGCAACTGAAACTACTTTTAAACTTTAAACTTTTCATTATATACTACATCATGTCTGAATCTATCTTCAAACAAGGCTATTTTGTCTTGGTTTTCTTCTTGTTGAAATGAAAATGATGTCTTTATGTAAAGAATACCCCTCTTGGGCGGCGCCTGTGGCTCAAAGGAGTAGGGCGCCAGACCAATATACCAGAGGTGGTGGGTTCAAACCCAGCCCCGGACAAAAACAAAAAAAATAGAACAAAAAACAACTGCAAAGGAAAAAAAAAAAAAAAAAGAATGTCACTTTTACTCATAGGCACCAGTGGATACAGGCTGCTGTAGGGTGTTCCTTCAAAATGTTCTCTATCACTTGCAAATTTATCACTATGAGATGCAATACATTGCTTTTCCTGCTTCTCTTTAGACCATGAGATGGAAATTAAAGTCACTACTCAGTATGCAAGAAGGAGGAAAAAAGAACACTAAATCCAAGAGTTCACAGCAGGGCAAGCCCTAGGAAATGGTTCAGAGGCACTTCTGTTTATTTCCAATGACCTTCATTCCCTCTTTTTGACTCAGCCTCCCACCCAGACCTAAACCCTTTGGCAATACCAGGACTTTGGTCCCAATCCCATGAAAAAGGTCCTGCACTATAAGCCCATCACCTTAAGGCCCTGATTGCAAATTAAGTCCTGATAATACTTGGATTATATTAGTTATAATTGGGAGAGAGAGGATTGTTTCATCCCAGCTTTGACTATTCTGGGAACTAGAATCTTGACTACAATTGATAGTTCACCCTAAAATTATGCAAAATACATATCAGGGTTTTAAAAATAAATACAAGAAATTAAGAATGTCCATATCAGTGTTATGAGATGAATTAGAGTGTATTGACCAGTGGACTAGATGCTATGTTGCATTCTAGATCTACCCTTCAGGATTAAGACAGTCATTTCCCATTCACTGGGAGTACGAATGGCCTGACAGCTTTGAGCTGAGGGCTCTCCAGGACTGGCATGACCCTAAGAATGAGTCCCCCCTTCTGTCACTCTAGTCCTGGTCCTGCTATGAAAGAAAATTTGTTTATTACAGAAATTTAATCTTATTAAAAACCTTCCCATAGGCGGGTACAATGGCTCACGCCTATAATCCTAGCGCTCTGGGAGGCCGAGACAGGTGGATTGCCTGAGTTCAGGAGTTTGAGACAAGCCTGAGCAAGAGTGAGACCTGATCTCTTAAAAACAGCCAGGCACTGTGGTGGACACCTCTAGTCTCAGCTACTTGGAAGGCTGAGGTAAGAGGATCGATTGTGCCCAAGAGTTTGAGGTTGCTGTGAGCTATGATGCCACAGCTCTCCATCAAGGGCTACAAAGTGAGACTGTGTCTCAGAAAACAAAACAAAAACCCTAAACGTTCCCACAAAGAAAACACCATTCCTAGATAGCTTCACTGGTGAACTCTACCAAACATCTAAGGAAGAAACAATGTCAATTCTACCCAAACTCATGTAGAAAACTGAAGAGTATTTCCCACCTTATTCTGAGAGGCCACATTATTCTGATAGCAAAATTGGACGAAGTAATTCTAAGGAAAATATCAAAAATCAATATTTCTCATGAATATAGATGCAAAATTCTGAATAAAATCTAAACAAAAGCAAATAGAATTCAACAATTTAAAAAAGGTTCATACATCATGATCAAATGGGATGAAATATTAATTTAATATTTTAAAATTAATCAATATAGTTCAATATATTAACAGAATATTTTTAAAACATATGATCATCTCAGTAGAAGCAGAAAAGGAATTAGATAAAATGTAGCATCTCTGCCTATGTAGAAAATGCTTTAGGACATACATCAAAGCTCCTACAATAAATAAGCAAATTTAGCAAAGTTGGAGGATAAAAGATTAATATACCAAAACAATTATATGTCTACATACCAGCAATAAACAATTAGAAAATGAAATTTTAAAAAATATCATTTATGATAGCATCAAAAATATTAAGTACTCATGGATAAAGCTGACAAATACATATAGGATCTGTATGTTAAAAAGTAAAAGAAAAAATGATGAAGAATCCATACCTAAAAAAAGAGGGAAATATACTGCGTTTATGGATCAGAAAACTCAATAATGTCAAGATGTCAATTTCTCCCCAATTTGATCTATAGATTCAATGCTATTCCAATCAGAATCCTAGTAGGCTTTTTTCAAAGATATGAACAATTTGAGTCTAAAATTGATATGGAAATACATAAAACCCACAATAACCCAAAATAACTTCAAAAAAAGAGCAATATTGGAAAACTTCCACTATCTTAAGATTTATAAAGCTACTGTAACCCAGCCACTTTGGTATAAACATAAAGACAGACAAATAAATCAATGAAAGTTTAAAAATAGACCCACATATATGGACAGTTGATTTTAACAATCTGCAAAAGCAATTCAGAATGAAAGTATAGTTTTTTAAATAAATAATGCTGGCAAATGGAGGAGACCACATAGCAAGAAAAGTGTATGGCTTGTTTGATCTGTGAGCGGCCCCTAGCTGACAGCCAATGAGGAAAAGGAGACCTCAAATCTACAGCCACAAAGAACTAAATTCTGCACCACCAGTGGTAATGAGCTTGGAAGCAGAGTTTTCTCCAGTGCCTCCAGAAAAGAACTCAGCTTTACCACTCATTTGACTTAAGCATTGTGAGATCCTGAACAGAGAAACAAGCCAAGACTTCTGACCTACAGAACTCTGAACAGAGAAATGGATGTTGTTTAAAGATTGTAAGTTCATGGTAATTTGTTGCAACAATAGAAAATCAATACATCTGTAAAAAAAAAAAACTTGTATATACAATAAAAGATATACAAATAACTGTGAAAACTTAATAACAAAAACCCAATTAAAAATGGACAAAAGGTTTGAACAAACACCACACCCAGGTAGATGAATAGCTGGTTGATAAGCACATGAAAAAATGCTCAACTTCATATGTCATTATGGAGATACAAATTAAAACCATAGTGATACACCACTATTCACATAGTAGAATATCTACATTTTTTAATATAACAATATCAACTTTTGGAGAGGATATAGAGCAACTGGAATGTCCATATACTGCTTCCGGGACTGTAAAATGGTACAACCACTTTAGAAATTATCTTGGCAGTTTCTTAAAAATGTTATTTACACAAGAAAAAGGAAAACATGTTGATACAGAAACTTGTACACAAATGATCACAGAAGCTTTATTTATTATTTGTAGTGGTCAAAAACTTGAAACTACTCAAATGTTCATCAATAGGTGAATAAATAAATTCTTGTATATCCATAAAATGGAATATTAATCAGCAACAAAAAGGAATGATCTGTTGATAAACTTAATGACAGGATAAAGATTAAAGGATAAAAGATTAATATACCAGAACAATTATATGTCTATATACCAGCAATAAACAATTAGAAAGTGAAATTTTAAAAAATGCCATTTATGAAATAATAAATAATCCTACTGAAAGCAGTCAGACACAAACAATATATACTTTATGCTTTTGTTTAATAAAACTTCAGAAAATGCAAAGTAATCTATAGTAACAAAAATCAGATTAGTAGTTGCCGAGGAACAGACCAGGGAGTAAAGAGAAGTACAAGAAAGAGTTTACAGAGAGGCATAAGGAAACTTTTAGGGGTGATGGATATATTCATTATTTTGATTGTGTTAATGGTACAAATATGTTGATATGTTGAAACTTAACAAATTGTATAAATAAGCCATTTCATATTCAGACTGCAGCCAAGAACTATCTTGAGTGATGAATATGCTGAAAACAGATGATGAATAATGGATAAAGGTATTCCTCTCCCCAGATGTTTGTACTTTTAGCAACAATTTCAATAACTTCACTCAAAGGAGAGACTAAAATTCAGGGTGAAAAATGATATAAGAGCATGCTTAAACCTATTGGTGCCAGAACTAGACTGCTTGGGTTTGAATCCCAGCTCTATCAACTCACAAGCTGTGTAGCTTTGCCCATGTTACTTAACTTCCCTGTGTTTTAATTCCACATCTATAAAGGCATACAGTAAATATCATTTAAATAAGCTATTATTATTTTTTTGAAACAGAGTTTCACTCTGTCACCCTTGGTAGAGTACCGTTGTGTCATAGCTCACAGCAACTTCAAACTCCTGGATTCGAGAGATCCTCTTGCGTCAGCCTCCTGAGTAGTTGGGACTACAGGGACCCACCACCAATGCCCGACTAGTTTTAGAGACAGGGTCTTGCTCTTGCTCAGGCTGGTCTTGAACTCCTGAGCTCAGGCAGACCACCCACCTCAGCCTCCCAGAGTGTTAGGATTACAGGTGTGAGCCACTGCACCCAGCCTAAGTACGCTATCATTACCTGACATATATTCCTTGAATATCTATCCTGTGGTAGAGAATGGGAGTCTTTTGACAGAAATATTAGTGGGCATTAGAGGATCCCACCATGTGTACCCATAGCACAAATAGAATGAGGGCCTGACTGCTCTCTACTGGCTGCATTGGACTATAATAAACACTATATAATAAACACTTATAAGTACTAGTGGATCATATAATACACCTCTGTCATAGATGCAGAACTTAACTAGATGAGTCCTTTGGCCTAGTGCCACTGTCTTATGCTGACTTTCCAGCCTCTACACCACCCACTGAACAAAATCTACAACATTTACAAGGTGTTTTTCCTCCTAGAAGAAACATTTATAATCCAATCTCTTAACCCAGACATTTGGTACTCATTCATTCAAAAGATATTTATTTATTTAATAATAATCACTTACTATGTCCAGGGCAAGGGGTGAGAAATGGCCGATACAGTGGTGAAGATACAGCACGGCCTTCCATCAGTCCATAGGCTTGTAGGGGAGACAGGGGACTCCTCAAAGCACACAAATCCCACAGCCTATCTAGGAAAGATCTGCCGGCCCTGCTCCCGGGGAGCATGTGTGCCTGCAAAACCAAATATTCTCTGATTACCAGATAAAGTTGATGAAGGGAATTGAGGGGGCGGGGGGGCGGCTATGAGGTGAAACAAAGAGAAGGCCAGAAGGGTGACTTTTGATTCCTTTTGACACAAAGATTTTTGAGTCCCTAAAAAACCCCGAAGATGGCACAATCCTTTTCCAAAAGGAGTGGGCACAACGAGTGCCACTATCTTTCCTTGAACACTTCTTGCCTGCCTCCCGCACTCTCCCCCTGGCCCCACCGTACAGCTGTTCTTCACTTGCACAGAGTTCTCTTTATCTAGCATTGTCGCAGCATGCACTGGCCTCTGCTGCCAGTCTGTAATTAGACACTCTGTAAATATTGTTGGGAGCCAACACAGCGATACCAGTCCAGAGTCAACACTCCCGAGGGAGTGGAAATTCACTGTTGTTCAAAAGCAACAACAGAGGAAGCCAAGCCCAAACCTAATCTCTCCCCCAGGACAGTTGGGACTTCCCTCTCTCCTCCTTCCCCTCAGCACTATATTCCCTCAGAGGCAAATCTCTTTGGGTGGGCAGCTCCTAGCTAGATCCTATGTTGAGCACACATGCACACACAGACAGCATTCAGTGGAGGGGGAGAGAGTATCCCAGAGCTCCACAGCTGCTGGCACCAGAGTTGGTAATGGTTGCCCTTTAAGCTGCAATTAGATGCTAACTCTGCAAAGCCACAGCTCAGCCAGTCTGGTGAATAACGGTCCAGGAAAGGAAGACCTGAGTGCTGAAATCTGGAGTGCAAGTATAATTTAGCTAAATTGAGAGCAGCAAGAAGAGTGTTCCAGTCCTACCCTCAGAAGCCAAAGAACAATGCAAAGGGCCCCAGGAAGAGAGGCACAAAACACATTTGGGAAATGATGAGGAGTTTAATTCGGCAGCAGCGTTTAGGTGCATGAAAATTTGGGATGGGCGTGAAGGCAGACATGCTACGTGGAAGGGCAGCACCGTGCAGCGGGTAACCTTGGGCTTTGGACCCAGACTGCTTCTATGTGAATCTTACTTCTCCACTTTCTAGCTGTGCTCGGCCACACTACCACATCTCTGTGTCTCAGTCTCCTCATCTTGCTGGGAGGATTCACTGAGTTAATACATACAACTTAGAGCAGCGGCTGGCACATGGGAAGTACTCACCAGATGTCTGCGGTTACCACTGTTGTGGAGACAGATTGCTAAGAGCTTTGAATGCCGCTCTTAGCGAACAGTGTGGGATCAGGCTGGCTCATCCTTGGTCTCGGCTCTGTCCTTCCCCACAGCTGGCACTGCTTTCAGAGGGCCACCCACCCCCACTACAGGTTCAGGTCTGCCTCAGGTTCCAGGACTCACCCTCACCACAGGCCAAAGGATATCAGCCACACCAGCCCAGCACTGTGTGACTCTGCCTCAGGTCACCCTTGCTGTTTCATCCATTCACGTCCCAATTCTGCAAACCAGGCAGCCCTCTTGCTCCTTGACCCGGCAGCCCCTGTGTTCTTTCCTTAGTTCTTGCTATTGCCTTTTCCCCTTTGCCTAAGTCCAGTGCAGAAAACCTTCACAGTTCTCCCACCTCTCAAGGACCAGGGCACTGCCTCGCGCTTGCCAGTCCTCTCCTCGGGGATATAGTCCTGGCCCCGAGGCCCATTCCCATCTAAGCCTGGGCTGTTCTCCATTGCAATGGATTTCCTTGATGCTGGCCAGCTGCCAGCCTGCCTGTAGCTCCAGAATCTGCACCTGGGTTCCTGTCAGCATGTTTCACCCACCTGTTAAGGCATCTGTACTACTTTACATTGAAGCCCCTGACACAGAGGACATGCCAGGATAACCACCTGCCAAGCCCCGCTGTGCTGTGTTCTGCCTGTTGGATCATAATTATTTCCATCACCTGCACTGTGTGCACCCCAAGGTTGCTCCTGTCCTTGCTGAGAGAGGAGGTAGGAACAGATCATGCAGAGCATCCATTGCCATAGTAAAGAACTTGAACTTGACCCTAGAGATCAGTTGTCTCTAACACTTTTTTTTTTTTTCTCTAGGACTTTTGGTGTCTCATTCCCTTGACAGCAAAGAATTTGAACATGCACCTCTGATTTACATACGAAGGTCTGAAAATGAACTCCATGAACTCGTCCTAGAAAAAGTACTAGTACCTCATTGCTGAATATCACTATAGACACCTTAAAAGCATTCCCCTTATTGAACTATGCCCCGATGTCAGCACCGAATCCATCCTTCAAAGCAATTTTGGAACCCTTTTTTCTGGAATGGCCATCAGAGCTGTCATTGTATGAGATCTGAAATTACATTCAAGAACTTACAACCTCGCTCTTATGCTGGCAGTACTGTAACCTTAGAATATCAATGTCTCACAACAGTCTTCATGTGGACACCTGGTGGTGTCTTGCTGAGTGGCATTCATGATTGTTGTGTGTTTTGGGGTGCCATACGATGAGAGCTCTGATGATCATTCCAGAAGAGTTCCAAAATTGCTTTGAAGGGAAGACAAGGCACTGGCATCAGTGCACAGCTTCCTAGGAGGAGTACTTCAAAGGTGATGATACTGATATTCAGCAAAGAGGCATGTAGCACTCTCTCTAGGATGAGTTCATGAACTTAATTGTCAGACCTATTTGCATCTATTAATTGATACATTACATCCAGTTACTGCTATACTAATATACTATGCACATGATAGCACACACAAAACAGACGATTAAACAATCAATAAAAACAAATATAAATGAAAACCTAATGCCTTTTTCTCAGACATCTTAGAAACGTCCCTGTGGAGTCCAGAATATGGAATATGCCTTAGAATAAGGCAAACATGGAGAGCAGTTGGTAAGTCTGTTGCAGTGATTCATGCAGGAGATGATGATGGCTTCAACTCAGGGCTACAGTGGAAGGGATGAAACAGAGACGTGGAATAAAATATGAATAAACCCCTCAAGCAACTCACAATCCGGTGGAGGAGACAAACAGGCAAAGTAACTTTAGCTCCAATAAATGCTCTGATCAGCTCCTCTCTTAGTTCTGGACAAGAGGAGGCCCTAGCCTGGGGCCTAGACTTTAAAAGGTTGCTCATATCATTAGCACACTTGTATGTACACACAGTCACACTCACATATTGCATTATTTAAAGAACACACAACTGCTCTGTCACTCCAGATCCAGGGTTAGAACTATTTCATCTCAATCCATAACCCCAAATATCCACTGTCATGGCTAATTCTGTTCAGGCAGTGATTACTGTATCCCGTGCCCTGTATCCTCAAAGCAAAAGGCAACTGAGTCTGAATGCCATTGAGGTTTGGAGGTTATCCCTCTGCCAACTTTGAACAACACTGATGATAGCATATGGGCAGGAATTGGGCAGGGGAACCATGAGCTGTTTGCAGACTAAGTTCAAACACAGCAGAAAATTTTCATGCTCTGAGCACTGAACAGGAAGGATTTGGTTACAAGGGTTTCTGCGTTCACAGAATTATTCTGGGGTTTATGTGCCAGGGTTGTAACTTCACACACCACAGCACTGGTGGCAAGTCTATCTCTGGGGAGAAATTTGATGGTAAGAACTTCATCCTGAAGCATACAGGTTCTGGCATCTTGTCCATGGCAAATGCTGGATCCAGCACAAACAGTTCACAGTTTTTCATCTGCACTGCCAAGACCGAGTGGTTGGATGGCAAGCATGGTCTTTGGCAAGGTGAAAGAGGGCATGAGTGTTGTGGAAGCCATAGAGTGCCATGGGTCCAAGAATGCCAAAACCTGGATTGGCGCTCCTAGCTCAGTGGTTAGGGCACCGGCTACATGCACTAGGGCTAGTGGGTTCAAACCTGGCCTGGACCTGCTAAACAACAATGACAACAACAACCAAACAAAACAATCATAGCCCAACATTGTGGCAGCTGCCTGTAGTCCCAGCTACTTGCGAGGCTGAGTCACGAGAATCACTTGAGCCTAAGAGTTTGAGGTTGCTGTGAGCTGTGACACAACGGCACTTGACCAAAGGGCGACAAAGTGAGACTCTGTCTCAAAAAAAAAAAAAAAAAAAGAGAGAGAGAGAGAATGGCAAGACCAGCAAGAAGATCACCATTACTGACTGTGGACAGCTGTAATAAATTTGAGTTAATGTTTCATCTTAACCACCAGATCATTCCTTCTGTAGCTCAGGAGAGCACCCCTCCACCCCATTTGCTCACAATATATCCTGTAATCTTTGTGCTCTTCCTACAGTTCTTTACATTCCATATTTCCCGTATTCCCCTCCATGTCTAGCTAAATTGAAGAGTTAAGTCTAAAATAAAAAAGATTAAACAATACTCATGACTCTTAACCTAGGCATAGGTTTATATGTACATGAATAAGGCATGATACCAATTCTTCATATCAACAACTACATGGACACTCAACATTAGAATTGACAATAGTTCTACTTTTATAAAGATATTTAATAATATTTAAGTTTTCAAAAACTCAGAATCTGAAGTAGCACTTAAATAGTTTTGTTTAAAATTTAGGAGTAGTTAATTTTGACTTTAATTTTAGTAATATTCCTGAATATTTTTGAAGAAAAATTATTGTTTAAAAGGTGAAAAACACACAGCTATGATTTAATAATAAAGACAATTAAAAAAAATAAAAGGTGAAAAACAATTTTAACTTCTACATTTACAAAATGCTTTACATTTTGATGAACATACATTTAAATTTTATACTTTGAGTTCAATTACATTTTATTTAATTCTTTAAATAATTACTATCCATAGAAAAAAATTATGTAACATTGATAAGAAAAATGTAACCAATCATTTTACTGACATAAAGAAAAATAAATTTCATAGATCAAATATATAATAATATATTAATTATATATCTTTATTTTATTATTCATCCTAATATCATCAGCACCACAAAATATCCAAATACGTCAAAAAAATAATTAAATTCAGTTTCTGGAGGTTTTTCTGACTTTTAAGTGAAAAAATTTTATACATTACAAAAAAACAGAGTCTGCGGCATCTGCAGCTCAGTGGGTAGGGCGCCAGCCCCATATACCGAGGGTGACGGGTTCTAACCCAGCCCTAGTCAGCTAAAACAGCAGTGGCAACTGCAACAAAAATAGCCGGGCGTTGTGGCGGGCGCCCGTAGTCCCAGGTACTCTGGAGGCTGAGGCCAGAGAATCGCTCTAGCCCAAGAGCTGGAGGTTGCTGTGAGCTGTCACGCCACAGCACTCTACCGAGGGTGACAAAGTGAGACTCTGTCTCAAAAAAAAAAAAAAAAAAAAAAAAACAGAGTCTGCATGGGCAATTACAAGATCAACCTTTTGAAATGGATGGATTTTAGACAATGTATATTTGAAAGAGTTAGTTAAAAGAGACCTATTAAAATGATTTTATTCATTAAGTATCCAAGGACTGGAAATAAAATATGAGGAATGCTTTGGTATAATAAAAGAGAACTTTTTTGTAAATTTAATGCAGTTGAAAGACAAAATTTTTCAAATTTCCCTAAGGTAAAAAAGAAAAAAAAACAGATTTGGATTATGCTGTAAAAAATGAAAACTTTTATTCACACACACACACACACACACACACACTTCTGTCGTTGTCAAGGTAGGCCAAAAAAATTTGTGTTACTATTACATAGTCAGACATATGGCACGTGGGCCTTCATTTGTCCTCTTGTCCTTATCTCAGTACTTGTAAAATAGTACTGTGCTGGCATGAGAAGGGGCTGTGATAGATACCTGCCCTAACGTGACTGAAGTCCCATTTTAAAAGGAATTGAGGACTAAAGAGGGTTCATTTTCCCAAGGTCACCCAGCTAGTAAGTGACAGAGATAGGGTTTCAATCCCAAAATATTCTTGCTTAAGAGTATTAAGAGTGCAGCCTGTGCTATGCCACCTCTCAAAGATGAGCTGTGCCAGACTAAGCATTTAGGAAATCATTGTGACAGCCCAAACGAGAATCAATGGGAGCTTGTCTAAGGTGACAGCTAAGGAACAAGTCAGAGTGGACATTTAAGAATCAGAAAATCTCATTCAAATACAAACCCCTCTGATCTACCACTCGTAGCAGCCATTCATGGGGCCAAGTCTGCCCCAGAACATTAGATTTTGACTTACGAGATGTGGTTCCAGGTTCTTGTTCTGCCTCACTGAATAGCTGTTTAATTGGTTGTTTCACCACTTTCTCTGTATGTAAAAATATTAAATGATCTTTATTTTTCCCAGCTCTGGGACTCTATGATTTGATGTGTAAGGCAAAGGAGAATCACCCCAACTTGTTTAATTTTGGTTGTACAGGGTGTGATATGATGAAAGATATATCTGAATCTAGAAAAAAATTAGTAACAGTATGCAGGACAAAGAGTAAGAAGAAATCAGAGACGGACCAGGCGCGGTGGCTCACACCTGTAATCCTAGCACTCTGAAGGGCCCAGGCTGGAGGATTGCTCAAGGTCAGGAGCTCAAGACCAGACTGAGCAAGAGTGAGACTCTATCTCTAATTAAAAAAAAAAAGAAAGAAAAATTATCTGGGGGTTGTAGTATTGCAGTGCACATCTGTAGTCCCAGCTACTCAGGAGGCTGAGGCAGGAGGATCGTTTGAACCCAGGAGTTTGAAGTTGCTGTGAACTTGGCTGATGCCACAGCACTCTAGCCTGGGCAACAGAAAGAGACTCCGTTAGAAGGAAGAGGAGGAGGAGGAGAAGAAGGGGAAATCGAAGACAGAACTTTCAGGAAGCTATTACAATAGTCCAAGTAAGAGGTGGTGAGGACCTGAGTCATTCTCGCTTACATTGTTGATTTCTATTTCTTCTAAGTTTTCTCCATCATATATAAACATACTCAAGTATCTTTCATTTTAGAAAAGAAAAAACTTACCCTGATAACCTTTAGCTACTATCCCATGTGTTCACTCTCCTTAACTGAAATCTTGAAAGAATCATTTACAATCATTGTTTCAACTTCCTCACTTTACCATTCTCTCTTCAATCCACTCCATTTGGGCTCCCATCTCTGTACTCCACCGAATCTGCTCTTGCTAATGTCATCAGCGACCTCCCTGCTGCCAACTCCAGTAGACCACTTTTTCCTTCATCCCTGCTGTGATTATTTCTGAATTTAAAAAAACACCCCAAATGTAGTGGCTGAAAACAACAATCGTTTATTATCTCTTCCAATCTCTGAGGGTCAGGTAGCTCTCACATCTCACACAATTGCGGTCAGATGACATGTGGGGCTGGAATCATTTGAAGGCTGATTCATTCATATGTGTGGTACCAGCTCTAGGGAAGCTCAAACAGTTAAGGACTGGGGCATCTGGTCTCCTTAGACATCTCTCCTCATCTCTGTGTGGTTTCTTTCTTTTTTATTTATTTATTTTTTAAATTATCTTTATCATTAAATCATAGCTGTGTACAATAGTGTAATCAAGGGGTACAATGTGCTGGTTTCATATACAATCTTAACTATTTTCATCAAACTGATTAACATAGCCTTCCTGGCAATTTCTCCGTTATTATATGAAG
>CAUYRH010077231.1:0-14009 GCA_963574655.1 Perodicticus potto
TTTTTTTTTTTTTGAGACAGAGCCTCAAGCTGTCACCCTGGATAGAGTGCTGTGGCATCACAGCTCAAAGCAACCTCCAATTCCTGGGCTCAAGCGAGTCTCCTGCCTCTGCCTCCCAAGTAGCTGGGACCACAGGCGCTCGCCACAACGCCCGGCCATTTTTTGGTTGCAGCTGTCATTGTTGTTTGGCGGGCCCAGGCTGGATTCGAACCCGCCAGCTCAGGTGTATGTGGCTGGCGCCTTAGTCCGCTGAGCCACAGGCGCCGAGCCTAGTGGTGTTTTTTCTTCATACCATCTGTCAGTTTGTTGTTACACATTTGTGTGATGATGTGTTAATGCTGGCATCCTGCACTAGACTGGAAGCCATATGTGGGCCACCTGTATTCCTATTTTGCTTATATTATGCCCCTAGAACCCAGCTCAGTAGATATTTGATGTAATTATTATATAAGTGGATATTGCTGTTGCCATTATTAAATTTTTGGAAAGCAATGGAACAATACATAGTAAGAGCTATCAGTAAAATGCAGTATTATTTGGCTAAATAATCTACTCTTTTGGGAAAATATCCAAGGAAAGGAGAAAAATAAAGGAAAAGAGAAATGAAGATACTCATTCCTGCATTATCTGTGAAGGTAAACAAACAACAAACATGCTAGGGAATGGCTTTATTAAATAATATATAAATATAATAGAATAATATACAGCCTTAACGTCACATTCATATGGATTCCATGCATGTGGATAATAATATTCAAAGCAAAACAAAAAAGTCTGTACTTCTCAAATTCAGTCAGGTGGTTAAGCAGAAAGGAAACTGACTTTTTTTTTTTAAGAGACGGAGTCTCACTATGGGGCCCAGGCTGGAGTGCAGTGGCTATTCACAGGCGCGATCCCACTACTGATCAGCACGGGAGTTTTGACCTGCTCTGTTTCTGACCTGGGCCGGTTCACCCCTCCTTAGGCAACCTGGTGGCCCCCCGCTCCCGGGAGGTCACCATATTGACGCCCAACTTAGTGCAGACACCCGATCGGCATAGAGCACTACAGCCCAGAACTCCTGGACTCAAGCGATCCTCCGTCTCAGCCTCCCAAGTAGCCGGGACTACAGGCGCGCGCCACCGCGTCCGGCAGGAAACTGCCTTTTTAAGTTAGTGAGCCTAAAACCTAGAACTGGTTATTTGTTAGCTACCTGGGCTTTGGCCCTTCCCTTGAGTACACCAGCAGTTGGGGGCCTGTGCTGCACCTCAGCCCTTTGGTCTTTTGTAGTGCTTAGCACAGGAAAAGTGCTCACCAAACACTCATGAACAAGATTCCACCATCTGTGTTCTTCCAATTTTCAGTTAAGTTACTTCTCAGTTCCATCTACTATCCAGTTAGGAAGCCCTATCAACAGCAAATTCATTCAGCCACCCACACAACAAACATTTATTAAGAACCTACTATATGCCAGGCACTCTTCTAAGTGCTGGATAAGAGAAGTGAACTAAACAGAGTCCTTGCTCTCATAGAAGTCACAGCTTTGTGTAAGAGACAAGACTGCTAAAGAATACGTGACAGGCCATCCCCGCCCCTAGTCCTCCTCGACCTGGTCTGACTGCCACTTGTATTTCAAAGTGCAAATCGGAACTCCTATGTCCTGATTAAAATACCGTCTTGGCTACTCGGGATTCTGTTTAAATTTCTTATAACGCACACGAAGCCCCTTAGGCTTGTCCCCAGCTTACCTTTCCAGCTTCATCTCCAGCAACCCACGCACCCTGCACAAGCAAACGTCTTCACGACAGCCACCTTTCTTCTTCTCAGAGCGTTCCTTCCACCTGCAATGCTCTGCCAACCGGAGATCCCCGTTCACCAAACATCGGGGTGCCTACGTGGCAAGCAACAGCTAGGCCCGAGGACGTTACCCGTCCACGAGCTTTCTTCTACCCGGCCGCCCACCCCTCAGAGTCCTTGGAGACAACGGCATCCTGACACGGGAGTACAGCATTTATCGCTTTCCCCTGCAGTCTTATCTGTGGACATAAACTCTCTGCCAAAAGACAAGCATCCAGGAATCATCTGTTGGGTGAATGAAAAAGTAAGCGGTTCCAAAAAGGACGCTCAGAATCTCTCGTTGTCCGCACTTCCGGGTGGCTCTGGAGGGAGGGGAGAAGAGAGACGAGGCGGGGTGCATCCTCTCTGGGCCGCTCTAGGAGAAAGGCTCGGTGGCCTGGAGGACTAGGAGCTACTCCAGGGTCTAGCGACGCGCTGGCCGTGGCGTCAGCGCCTGCGCAGTCACCGCCCTCCGCGGGAAGGCTGGGGCGGAACGGAGTCGGCTGGGCGTGGAGGACCCACTGGCCAAATAACGGGGGAGATCTGCGGGAAGGGCGGGGCGCGGGGCAAAGAGGAAGTGGAAAGGAGGGTCACTCGCGCATGTCAGATTCTGGAAGTGGTTTATGGCTCTTGTAAAGAGGACAATGGCCAACAATCCCGCCAACCAAAAAATCAGAATCTTTGACTTAGGTGAGTCTCACCGTGCTGGATCCAGGTGTCTCCTTCTCCCGAGTCATTACTGTAACCCATCCCTGTTTAGTGTCTCAAACCTCCATTCAAATGCGCTCCACCCAAGCCAAGTAATTCTGAAGTTAACACCTCCTTAACATTTGCTCCAGTATCTTTTTTTTTTGAGACATAGTCTCACTTTGTCATCCTCCGTAAAGTGCTTTGGCGTCACAGCTCCCAGCAACCTCAAACTCTTGGGCTTAAGCGATTCTCTTGCCTCAGCCTTCCAAGTAGCTGGGACTACAAGCACCCGCCACATGCCCGCGATTTGGTTGCAGTTGTTATTGTGTTTAGCAGGCCCGGGCCGGGTTCGAACCCGCCAGCCTCGGTGCATGTGGCTGGCGCCCTGACCACTGTGCTACGGGCGCCGCCTCCAGTAAGTATCTTTCTTCCCACCCCTCAGAATGCTGTCTCATTTCTGGGTCAATCTAATACGCAACTGAAGGATATTAGGAAGAGACCAGTTTACGACAGGGGTAATGACCTGCACACCAAATTCCTGGCCTGTTATATTTATACTGGCTTCCAAGCCCCTCCTACATTTACTTATCTATAGTTCAGGTCAAAAGTAAAAGTATCCAGAGCAGGCAGGAGAGAGGGCTAATTTCTGTCATAACAAGATTTTGCAGAGATAAGGTCACTGAGACCCAGGTCTTTGGCCCACAGCCCTCAGGAATGAACAGCTAACACTCAAGGGGAGAGGTTCCTCATGATAATTGCATAGGACCTGGAGCATATTTATTTATTTAGAAACAGAGTCTCTTTGTGTTGGCCTCAGTAGAGTGCCTTGGCGACACAGCTCGCAGCAACCTCAAACTCTTGGGCTTAAGCTATTCTCTTGCCTCAGCCTCCCAAGGACCTGGGACTACAGGTGCCCACCACAATGTCAGCTACTTTTGTTGTTGTTGTTGCTGCTGTTTAACAGGCCCAGGCTGGATTTGAACCCTCTAGTCCTGGTGCATGTGGCTGGTGCCCTAACCATTAGGCTACAGGTGCCAAGCCTGGAGCATACTTTTAAAGTATTTTATTCTTTTCTTTTGTGCTATATTATTTATTTATTTATTTATTTATTTATTTATTTATTTATTTATTTTTGTAAAGACAGAGTCTTACTTTCTTGCCCTCGGTAAAGTGCCGTGGCGTCACAGCTAACAGCAATCTCTAACTTCTGGGCTTAGGTGATTCTCTTGCCTCAGCCTCCCAAGTAGCTGGGACTACAGGCGCCCGCCACAATGCCCGGCTTTTTTTTTTTGGAGACAGAGCCTCAAGCTGTCACCCTGGAGAGAGTGCTGTGGCATCACAGCCCACAGCTATCTCCAATTCCTGGGCTCAAGCGAGTCTCCTGCCTCCGCCTCCCAAGTAGCTGGGATTACAGGCGCCTGCCACAACGCCCGGCCATTTTTTGGTTGCAGCCACCATTGTTGTTTGGCCGGCCCAGGCTGGATTCGAACCCGCCAGCTCAGGTGTACGTGGCTGGCGCCTTAGCCCGGTGAGCCACAGGCGCCGAGCCCTAGCTATTTTTTTTGTTGTGGCAGTTTGGCCGGGGCCGGGTTTGAACCCGCTACCCTTGGCATATGGGGCCAGCGCCCTACTCACTGAGCCACAGTTGCTGCCCCTGTGCTATATTATTTAAAACCGTGATTTAGATGAAACTCAAAAATCCAGTTTTCTTCATTGGAAAAATATATGCTTTGCAACATGATTCTCAACAACACATAGCAGCCAAAAGGAGATTTATTTCCTTTCAACTAAACAAGCTATTCTGTAACTTTTATTCATTTACCTTGTTGCTAAGTTTTTGGCCAGGTGGGCTGTTCCCTGTACCTGTATGCTGCTAAGACCTAACATCTCCTAAGATTTTTTTCTGTGTAAACTTGGCTCTGCACCTGAACTTCCTGTTTTCTGTTTCACTTCCTTTTGTCATTCTTCCTGTTGTATTCACTGGCTCCCATTATTTTCTGTCTAGTTTGCTTTTGTAACTGACAGCTAGAAGAATGATTTAATGACAAAATCATAAAAGCTCATTGTGAATGAGCCTTGTGGTCAAGTGCTAACGAGAAAGTGCTTTCTTGGCCAGGGTTTAAGTAAATAGATCACTGTCTCTATTTGTATCCTTGAGCCTACATGATTGGAAATCAAATAGGCATCAGCATGTTCCCTTTTATTTTGTTCTCAGCATAATTTCCTTAAACACCAAAAAATTGAGCAATGTTTTCACAAATAGAGGTGTTAAGCTACCTGAGAGAATTCAGCTGTATTTACTGATTTGCCTATTCATTTAGCAACTATTTATCCAACACGTGCACAGATTATTTAGTATAAAAATGAGTCTAGACTTGACTTAAGCTCAGCTAAGGGCAGCATCCCTACTCTCTGCCTCCCCAAGATCTAAAAAGTAACAGTTATAATCATTATATTTTATGGTAATAACAATGTACTTAATGGCTCTATGCAGTTTTTTAATGTCTAAAGCTGCTACGAATATTAAATTAATTATCACTCACTTTACTTTTACAATAACAAAGGGAACCTTTACTGAAGATATTCTGGGCTCGGCGCCTGTGGCTCAACGGGCTAAGGCACCAGCCACGTACACCTGAGCTGGCGGGTTCGAATCCAGCCTGGGCCCGCCAAACAATAATGACAGTTGCAACCAAAAAATGGCTGGGCGTTGTGGCAGGTGCCTGTAGTCCCAGCTACTTGGAAACAGAGGCAGGAGACTCGCTTGAGCCCAGGAATTGGAGGTTGCTGTGAGCTGTGATGCCACAGCACTCTATTCAGGGTGACAGCTTGAGGCTCTGTCTCAAAAGAAAAAAAAAAGATATTCTGGATCAGAATTTAATTCACCCTTGCAATGAAGCAGAGTTGTGGCAGCACCATGAGTGGCTTATGAGGACTTAGCTCCCTACAATCTCCATTAGCCTTCCCTTCCCAAAACCACCCCAAATAATTAGATTATTGGTCTGATTAAAATCTGAATGTTAAATATGCAGACAAAGCTTCAGCCCCTTCCAACTACATTACTACTCCTAAGTCCCTCCTATGTAGCTATTCTGGAACTTTCACTGGTCCTTTCCTACTTTTCCTCTATAGCATCCTAGCTCAAATCTCCTAAGTATCTAAGACAAGACAGTCAATATTGATTAGTCATTTCAAGGTCATCCTGAAGGAAACCCTGACTAGTTGCCATCAAGAAACAGGTCTGTTTCATGTTCATAATGAGGGTCTAAAAAGAAAAACAAATAGATCTGCAGAAAATTCGCATACTACCAACGCAAGAATAAACATGATAAGCATATCTGTCAACTAGAAAACTCAAAACTATTTTCACAGAAGGATGTCTTTATGTTTACTTATTCTTATTCTTTTTTTTTTTTTTTTGTGACAAATTCTCACTAGGTCGCCCTGAGTAGAGTTCCATGGTGACACAGCTCACAGCAACCTCAAACTTTGGGGCTTAAGCTATTCTCTTGCCTCAGCCTCCCAAGTAGCTGGGACTACAGGTGCCTGCCACAACACCCAGCTATTTTGTTGTTGTTGTGGTTGTCATTGTTGTTTTAGCAGGTCCAGGCTGGGTTTAAACCCACCAGCACCCTTGTACGTGGCCAGCACCCTAATCACTGAGCTATGGGTGCCGAGCCATGTCTCCTTATTTCCATACACAAATATTTTCTGTTGTTTACTTTTGAATAAAGTTGCTAACTATCATAGACAATTATTGATACTCAGAAGCACTTTCCCCTCTTCCAAACACAACATTGCATCTAAAACTGCATGGATAGGCTCAGCGCCTGTGGCTCAACGGGCTAAGGCGCCAGCCACGTACACCTGAGCTGGTGGGTTCGAATCCAGCCTGGGCCTGCCAAACAACAATGACGGCTGCAACCAAAAAATGGCCGGGTGTTGTGGCGGGCGCCTGTAGTCCCAGCTACTTGGGAGGCGGAGGCAGGAGACTTGCTTGAGCCCAGGAGCTGGAGGTTGCTGTGAGCTGTGATGCCACAGCACTCTATCCAGGGTGACAGCTTGAGGCTCTGTCTCAAAAAAATAAATAAATAAATAAAACTGCATGGATAGCTAATCAGTAGCTTCCCTTTTCCTTGAATGGGAAATTGGTGATATTTATATTTTCTTTTACTTCTACATGTGAAACTGGGAGTGAAAGTAAGGGGTTGACTGAAAAGCAGGAACATTTTGCAGAAGCGAAATCACCAAGTGCTGCACTTAGAAGATGCTCCCAGCTGCTGTCCATACAGCCATGTCTGTCGGAAGACAACTTGGAGTGGCACTAGGGAACCTCAGTGTGGGAGAAACTGCAGTCTGGACTCAGTGATTATTTTCCATCAGATAGTTTCTATGGAAAAGAAACCTCATAGGTATTTGGTAGAATGATTATTCTTTTTGACATAGAGTTTCACTCTGTCACACTGGGTAGACTGCTGTGGCATCATCATAGCTCACGGCAACCTCAAACTCCTGGGCTCAAGCAATCCTCCAGAATAGTTGGGATTTCAGGTGCCCACCATGACACCCAGCTAAATTTTCTATTTTTAGTAAATATGGGTTCTCACTCTTTCTCAGGCTGGTCTTGAACCCCTGAGCTTAAGCAGTCCACACACCTCGGCCTCCTAGAGTGCTGGGGTTACAGGCATGAGCCATCGTTCCTGGCCAATATTTGGCAGAATTCCGAACACAACATTGCAGTATTTATACTGAAGACAAAAATCTTTGAATGTAGCAAGCATGGGAAAACTTATACATCTTATTGAACATCAGAAAAACACTAAAGAAAAACCATGCAAACATAAGGAGTGTGGGAAAGCATTTCAGTGAAGCTCAGATCCTATTAGACACAAGAATATTTGTATTGGAGAGAAATTCTATGAATGTGATAAATGTAGGAAAATCTTCAGCTAGAGTCCAAATCTTAAACAACACTGTATAATTCATATAAGAGAGACATGTCGTTAATGTGGAAGGGCTTCCAGGAAAAATGAAAACTCACTCAGTATGTGACAGCTCATACTGGAGAAACAATGTCTAAATGTAGGAAATCTTTCATTTGAATCTCACACCTTATTCAACATCTGGGAATTCACACTGGAGGCTGAGGAGGGAGGATCACTTGAGGCCAGGAGTTCAAGGCCAGCCTGAGCAAAATAGCAAGACCCCCAGGCCCCATCTCTGAAAATATAAAACCCTTATTCAGCATCAAATAATTCAAACTGGAGAGAAGCCCCATTTGTTTTGGCAAAGCATGCAGAAAATTGTTTGGAAGAAATTCAACCATTCCTCAGAAAATTCCTACTAGAGAAAAAAACCTTATAAGTGCAAGGAATGTGGGAAAGTCTTCAGTTGATTAAGAGTGGTTCACCATTTGAGATTTCATATTGGAAAAAAGCCTCAGGAATGTGAGAAAAGGTTCAATTTGAGCTCAGTTCTTATTGTCTACCAGAGAATTCTTGGTGAAAAAATGAGTTTGGGGAAGCTTTCTTTCTTTCTTTTTTTTTTAGAGACAGAGTCTCATTTTTTTGCCCTCAGTAGAGTGCCATAGCATCACAGCTCACAGCAACCTCCAGCTCTTGGGCTTAGGTGATTCCCTTGCCTCAGCCTCCCAAGTACCTGGGACCACAGGCACCCACCACAACGCCCAGATATTTTTTTGTTGCAGCTTGGCCGGGGCCAGGTTCTAACCCACCACCCTTGGTACATGGGGCCAGTGTCCTACTCACTGAGCCACAGGTGCCGCCCTTGGGGAAGCTTTCTAAGCTAATAAACTAAGTTGTTTTTTTTAATTTTTAATTTAATTTTATTTTTGAGACAGAATCTCACTCTGTTGCCCCGGCTAGAGTGCCATGGCCTCAGCCTAGCTCAATGCAACCTCAAACTCCTGGGTTCAAGCAATCTCCCTCCCTCAGCCTCTTGAGTAGCTGGGACTACAGGCACCAACCAGGACAACCTGGCTAATGTTTTTTATTTTTAGTAGAGACAGAGTCTCACTCTTTTTGTTTGTTTGTTTGTTTGAGACAGTCTCCCTATGTTGCCCTCAGTAGAGTGCGTGGCGTCACAGCTCACAGCAACCTTAAACTCTTGGGCTTAAGTGATTCTCTTGCCTCAACCTCCCTCGTAGCTGGGACTGCAAGCGCCTGCCACAACACCCGGTTAATTTTTGTTACGGTTATCATTGTTGTTTAGCTGGCCCGGGCCAGGTTCAAACCCACCACCTTCGGTGTATGTGTCTGGCGCCATAACCACTGAGCTACAGGCACCGAGCCCAGAGTCTCACTCTTGTTCAGGCTGGTCTCTGAGCTCAAGTGATCCTTCTGCCTTGGCCTCCCACAGTGCTAGGATTACTGGCATGAGCCACTGTGCCCAGCCAACATCAGAGCATTTATACCAAAGATTAGTTCTGTGAACTTAAGATTTTTAATGTTCCCAGTTACACCTCATTCTAAAGTAGATAATTTTCTCCTGTCCAAAACTTTCTTAGTACTTCCATAATTCTGTTTAGCATATGATCTTGTATTTTGACTTATATGAGGTTTTCTTCCATACCATGTGGTCTTTAATACATCCTTACTAAAACTAAGAAGTAATAGAGGAAAACAGGGACCTTGTTAAAGTCCAGAACTCCAAAAATATTGAAGGTGCATTAAGGCCAAGACAGAGAGTCTATTCTGAATGACATGGAGGCCTAGTGGCAGCATTGTGCTAACTCTGATATCATCGTGGCTTGTTCATGGTTGTGCCCTGTAAATGTGGTCACTCCCGTGAGCTACAATTCTGCATTGCTCAGGATCACCTTAGATGGGTAATGGTTGGGCAACTATGCTTAAATTCAGAGTTTAATGGAATAATCTTAATTTTTACTGTAAAGTAGGAGGTTTCACAGTGTGATGAAAGCTGTGTGGCCTGTAATCCCAGCACTTTGAAGGCCAAGGCAGGAAGATCGCTTGAGGTCCGAAGTTTGAGCAATGTAGCAAGATCCTGTTTCTACAAAAAAAATCTAAAAACTCGTCAGGCGTGGTGGTTGCACATGCCTGTAACTACTTTGGAGGCTGAGGTGGGAGGATCACTTGAACCCAGGAAGTTCGAGGTTACAGTGAGTTACAATCACGCCACTACACTCCAGTCTGGGTGACAAAAAACCCAGAATTTTGCAGCAGGAAATGATTGAAGATCTTTAACTGCTCATTTGTCAAAGAACAAAATATGATCAAAGAGGGTGGGTAATTTTTTCAAGGTTTAGTGCTTAGGAATGGAAACCTTCCTAGGTCTTTTGACCCTACAAATTGTCTACACCAATTTCTTAATGCACTATTACCTCTTTTGATATGTGGTAGAGCAACTTTTTAAAAAAGCAATTTTGATGTAAAATCATCTATTTCGGGTCAAAAAGGCAGGTAGCTCTGTCGTTCCTGAGTGGGATGCCTGTGTGAGCTAGATTACTCAAAATGTTCCAGTACAAAAGAAGCCCCCTCCCAGCACTTGGAAGAGTTCAAATGCTGGAAGGGATGTTCCAGGAGGCCAGCTGTGACTAGAAAGTGAATAGAGGCTGCTTCCTCTGAAAAATAAGATCACATCAAGCTGGGCAAATCTAAGAGCTAGCAAAGGCATTGAACCTTCCTAGATGCCAAAATTGGTAAGATATTTTTAAAATTCTGAGACTTTTATTGATTTAACAACTGAGAGGATGAAAGCAGTGGAAAAATATGAAGACATCTATAACTTATATAAGTTTTTCTATACTGGGAAGGTTTTTGTTTGGTGTTGAATTGCCTGAGCTTTATGTGTTATGGGCTGAATTGTGTCCTCCAAAATTCACACGTTGAAGTCCTAACCTCCGGGACCTCAGAATGTGACTGTACCTGGAGATAGGTTTTTTAAAAGAGGAAATTAAGTTAAAACGAGGTCATTAGGGAGGGCCCTAACCCAACATAACTGGTGTCCTTCTAAGATGAGGCGATTAGGACACAGACCCACAGAGACAAGACAATGTGAAGACATAGAGAAAAGGTGGCCATCCCCAAGCTAAGGAGAAAGGCCTCAGCGAAACCAACTTTCTGACACCTTGATACCAAACTTCAGCCTCCAGAATGGTGCAAAAATACATGTTTGTTGTTTAAACCACCCAGTCTGTGGCCCTAGCAAATTATTAATAATACAGCATGGAAAAGTCAGCTGGCGCATGTCTTTTTATAATTTTACAGAAACATTCTTTACAAAATTCTGGTGACTACACAACACAGTCTTCCTTTGGGGTTCAGCTTTGCTGTTGCAGAGTTTTCCTGATCTGATTCCCAGGCAAGCTTTGTGCATTCCTGGCTTCTTTGATTGTTTCTGCCCTGCACTCTGAACGTGAGATGTAGAGGCAGCTTTTCAGATACTGGTGTTTAACTCCCAAAAGGCATGAAGAAAAGGTCTTTGTACATCTTCTGTGATCATGGAGGCTCTGAAGATAGGTCTGCTGGCCTCTTGCTATTCTCAGACCCCTGCTTTCGTGTTCTGGAGGAGTTTGGAGGAAGTGGGGAAAGAGCTGAGCTCCAGTTCCCTTTAGGACGTGAGGGTGGTCTTTCTGTGCGCAGTGAGGAGCTAGGCTCAGAGGCCCAACACATTTCCCTTCCTTTCTCTGGCCAGGCTGTTTTACTTGCCTCCCGATCTCAGAACATCCAGCTTTGCTAACCCTGCAGGAAGATCTGGGTGGGGAGCAATCTTCATTCTGGCCATAGCAGCCTCACAGGCACTGGGGCAAGAGCCAGGTTGCAGTAGACCATGATGGAAACTTTATTTATTTATTTTTTTTGAGACAGAGCCTCAAGCTGTCACCCTGGGTAGAGTGCCGTGGCATCACAGCTCACAAGCAAGTCTCCTGCCTCTGCCTCCCAAGTAGCTGGGACTACAGGCACCCGCCACAACGCCCGGCCATTTTTTGGTTGCAGCCATCATTGTTGTTTGGCGGCCCGGGCTGGATTTGAACCCGCCAGCTCAGGTGTATGTGGCTGGCGCGTTGAGCCACAGGCGCTGAGCCCCTGATGGAAACTTTAATAAAAACATTTAGCTCAAAGAGCAGGGTAGACAGGCCAACCTTTGTGAAGATATATATATTGCAAACTAATAGTACTGGCCATATGCCCAGTACTATGTGATGTATAAGCCCTAAAAAGATAAAAGAGCAAAACAAAAGAAAAGAAAAACCCTAGCATCTGCCCAACATAAGCTTGTCTAGTGAAGATTAGGTAAAGCAGTTTTTACAATATGATGAGCAGAGTGTTCCGCCTCTTACCAGAACACAGAGAGGAGGGGTCTGAACACCAGACTGCAAAGCTAAATAAACATTTAGAAGAGGAGATGGCAGAGCTGAGTTTTGAGCAGTTTAGTACAAAAGACAGTTTAGCGCAAAGGGTGAGAATTTGACTTTGGAGTCATGTTCCTGGTGGGTGCAGCCCTGGCACCTAATAGCCGAATGACCGTGAGTGAGTTTCTCAATGTCTCGGCCTCAGTTCTGTCATCTGTAAAATAGATATAATAACCATTTCATATTGTTATTTTGAGGATCCCATGAAATAATTGCCTGAAAAAAACTAGATGCGCAGTAAATCACAAAGGATTTCTAAAGAAAGGAAACAGGACTTGTTAGGGGGGAGTGGCAGGGGGCAGGGGGAGGTTCCAGATGAAGCAGGGCCTCCTGTGCTAGGTTGAAGGAACTGGGGCTTCATCTCACAGGCAGTGGGGGGGGCACTGCACATTTTAAGCAGCAGAATAGTGTGATCAGATTTATAATAACACTCTTGGCATCACTAGGGAGCATGAATGGTGATGAATTGGTCTTGGTGAGGAACGGTTTAAGGAGAGTCTGGGTCAAGGCAGGGGATAGAGGGTGACACCAGAGATGTTTGATGGTAGGATCACCAGGTGTTGGTAACCAACTGGATGTAGAGAGGGAGGGAGTGGATGTGCAGTAGAAGAAGGCCAGGTGTCCAGATCCTAGGGACAGGAGGACCTTAAGTCAGGAGGACGTGCTGGGCAGGAGGTAGGAGACCTTATGTGTGCTGTGTGGCATTAGATGGAGGGGGGCTTGAGTCAGTCATCAGTAGCCAATGACTTAATCAATCATGCCTACATAACGACACCTGAGACCCACATGGGCGGCCCCAAAGGTTGCTTTCTGTAAGCCACAACCCCACTGCCTTCCACTGCCCACCTGGCTTGACCCCTCTTTTTACCTTCTTTTTTTTTTGAGACAGAGCCTCAAGCTGTTGCCCTGGGTAGTAGAGTGCTGTGGCATCACAGCTCATAGCAACCTCCAACTCCTGGGCTTACGCAATATTCTTGCCTCTGCCTCCCAAGTAGTGGGGACTACAGGTGCCCACCACAATGCCTGGCTATTTTTGGTTGTAGTTGTCATCGTCGTGTAGTAAGCCTGGGCTGGATTCGAACCTGCCAGCTCCGGTGTATGTGCCTGGCGCCCTAGCCATTGAGCTACAGGGGCCGAGCCCATTTTGAGTTAATTTTTGTATAAGATGTGAAGTTTAGGTTGAGATCCATTTTATTGTTTACGGATGTCTAATTGCTCCAGCATCATTTGCTGAAAAGACTCTACTGAATTGTTTCTGCACCCTTGTGGAAGATTTGCTGGGTGTATTTCTGTGGTCTATTTCTGGATTCTCTCTTCTATTATTTTGATCTCTATTTCTATTTGTGATCTATGTGTCTATCCTCCCCCCACACATTGTCTTGAGTACATTATCTATAGAGTAAGCCTTAAGGTCAGGTAGCACGTGCCTCCTACTTTAGTCTTTTTCAAAATTGTTTTGGTTCTCTTAGTTCCTTTTCCTTTCCATATATAAGAGCTGTCCAGAAAGTGCCATGTAATATGAAAATAAAGACATCCATGGCTGAGGATACTTTTTGGATAGCCTTCATATATTTTAGAATATGCTTGTTAAAATGCCTAAAAGTGTTTCTGGGATTTTGATAGGAATTGCGTCAAACCTATAAGTCAACTTGGGAAGTGATATCTTCACTACATTACCTCTTCCAATGTATGATCACAATAAGTCTCTTCATTTATTTTGATCTTATTTGCATATTTTTAGTTTTCAGCCTACAAATTCTATATATATTTTGTCAGATTTATTAATATAACTATTTAATGTTTTGAATGAAGTACTTTTTATTTCAGAATATTAGGGGGTACACATGTTTTGATTATATACGATTGAGTCAATGTTCTAAGCGTGTCCTTCACCCAGATAGTGTACACTATACCCAACAGGTAATGAAGGATGTTTTAAATACAGTTTTCACATGTCATTGCTAGTATGTTGAAATACAATTAATTTTTGCGTGTTGCCTTTTTTTTTTCCACCCGCCCCCCCCCCCCCCGATTCTGGCGGGGGCGGAGGTTGAACCGGTGCCCACAGGCCTAAGGGACCACCGCACAACAACCATTATCCACACGCACCCCC
>CAUYRH010077232.1:0-46532 GCA_963574655.1 Perodicticus potto
ATTCCATGGTGTACATATACCACAATTTATTAATCCATTCGTGGGTTGATGGGCACTTGGGCTTCTTCCATGACTTAGCAATTATGAATTGGGCTGCAATAAACATTCTGGTACAAATATCCTCTCCTCCTTCAGTGGCTCCCTATTTATCTGTTATAGTTTATTCTATAATTCTATCTTATTGTGTGTATTCTTATATCAATATTGAGAACCTAATAGGTATAAATGTTTGTTACAGTCTAAATGTTGTCCCCCTAAAAGTCATTGTTTTGAATCCTTACCACCAATGTGATGGCATCAGGAGGTGGAACCTTTGGATAGTTACCAGGTCCTGAGGGTGGAGCTCTAGTGAAGGGAATTGTGCCCTTATAAAAGAGCACACAGGATGCTCCCTCATGCTGTCCACCTGACAGCAGAAAGAGAAAGTGCCATCTGAAAGGGAATGGGTCCTCATCACACACTGAATCTCCCAGCACTTTCATCATGGACTTTCAGCCTCTAGAACTGTGAAAAAATAGAGGTTTTTTTGTTTATAAGCTACTATGTATGCCATCTAGTTACAGTGGCCAGAACAGACTGAGACTGCTCATTAATGGAAAGATATAAGATACATAATTAGCATTCAAGAATGTTTGTGTATATGTAATAAAAAAATTGTGTTACTTTTTAATATAGAAACACACACATATATAAATTTATGAACATATTGTTGTAGTATTTTTTAAAGTTGAGAAACTCATGACATATTTCATTTTGAACTAGGCGTTTTCGTCTTCCTTCTATCTTGTTCCTAATGCTCCTGCTTGTTTCCTAACTAACCTCTGGGCTATTTATTACTTTCCTTTTCATGATGAGCTTCTTATATAGCTTCTTCTTTCCACTCTAAATGTCTATATATCTCTATATATTTATGTATTAACAAGAGGCTGTTAGGATTCCAGAAAAGATAAGCAAAAAGTTTATTTTCTTTTACAAATTCTTTTTAGGTATCTTATATGCAAGGCCATAATATCCTGCTATTGAAAGGTAAAAAACACATGTATGCATTGAGGTTTCTAGATGTCTTTTTTTTTTTTAAATGTGTATTTAGGTGTACATATGTTTGATACACACAGTGCAGTGAAATATTTACTAGAGTTAAACTAAAGTAACAATCAAATAATTTACTTTGATTTGATTGTTACCTTTTTACGTGTATGGTAAGAGCACCTAACATTTACTTTCTAAAGCAAATTTCCAGTATACAATACAATATTATTAACTTTAATCCTCCTGCTCCAAGTTTACATATTTATCCTACATAATTGGAACTTTGCACTTTTTGATCTACATCTCTTCATTCCACCCCTACCATCCCTGGTACATATGGTTCTATTCTTTCTTTTCATGTATTTAATTTTTCCTGAAGATTCTACATATATGTGAGATTATATAGTATTTTTTTTTCAGTGTCTGGCTTACTTCACTTGGCATAGTGTCCTCCTCCAGGTTGATTCACGTTGTTGCAAATGGCAAGATTACCATCTTTACAAAGACCGAAAATATTCCATCATATATATATGGTCTGACAATTAAGTCCATGAAATCATCCTAGAACAATGCTTTGAAGGATGGACTATGCTCAGGTGTTGGTACATAGCTTCTCAAGGGGAGTACTTCAAAGGTGACCATAGTGATGTTCAACAATGAGATGTGTAACACTTTTTTAAAATTTCAGATTAATGTAGGGATACAGTTACATTCCACAGTTTGCATTTATAAAGTTAAATTGTATTTGCTAAGTTAAATTGTGTAAGTGTGTCCCACACCCGGGTAGTGTGCCATTTACTAGTGCACTGTACCCACTGGTTGGGGATTTACCCAACGCATTTACCCCTTCTTACCTGCTTAAATCTCAGTGAGTTTTTCTCTCATGTGTAAATCTACTAGTTGCAATTTAGTACTGGGCACAGGTGATGTTTGTTTTTTCATTCTTGTGATACTTCACTTCGGAGAATGGTCTCCAATTCCATCCAAGTTGTTGCAAAAGATACACAATCTACATATTTTTATGACTGAATAATGTTTGTGGTATATATATACAACAATTTATTAATCCACCTCTGTTTTGAAGGGCACTTGGTTGTTTCCAATTCTTTGTGATTGTGAATTGTGCTGCTGTAAACATTTGAGTGTGAGTGTCTTTATGGTAGAATGCCTGTTTTTCCTTTGAGTAAATACCTAGTAATGGGACTGCAAGACCAACTGTTAGTCTACTTTTAGTTCTGTGAGGAATCTCCTTACTGTCTTCCATAGAGGCTGCTCAGTCTACAGTCCCACCAACAGTGTATGAGTGTTTCCTTCTCTCCACAGCCATCCCAGCATCTGTTATTTTGGGACTTCATGATGTAAGTCATTCTCTTTGGGGTTAGATGATAATCTCAATGTGGTTTTGATTTGAATTTTGCTGATGATTAGAATTGATGAATATTATTTTCATATGTTTTTTGGCCATTTTTCTATATTCTGAAAAGTTCCTATTCGTGTCTCTTGCCCACTTTCTAGTTTTTTTTTTTTAATTTTTTTTTGGGGGGGTGGTTTGCTTGAGTTCTTTGTAGATTCTGATTATCAGCCCTTTGTCAATTGGGTAGCATGCAAATTCTTCCCCCAATCTGTAGTTTGTGTCTTTGCCTTGTTGATTGTCTCTTTAGCTGTGCAGAAACTCTTTAACTTGTAAAGGTCCCATTTATTTAACTTTTTTGTTATTGTAATTGCCAGTGGAGTCTTCTTCATACATTATTTCCTAGGCTGATAAGATTAAGAGTTTTTCCCATGCTTTTTTCGAGGGTTTTATACTTTCATGTATCAGATTTAAATCTTTTATCCATCCTGAGTTAACTCTTTTTATGTAGCATGTTTTCAAGGACGAGTTTGAGAACTTAATTGTCAATGCTTTGCACAGCCAGATCTATATCTATCCCACTCATGTTCAAATTCTGGCCATTGTATACAATGCTGCAATGAGCATGTGGGTTCAGCTCTCTCTACGAGGTGCTCCTTTCATTTACTTTGAGTATGTACCTAGAAGAGGGATTGCTGGATCTTAAAATTATATATATATATTTTCAGTTTTAGCCGGGGCTGGGTTTGAACCTGCCACATCTGGCATATGGGGCCAGCGCCCTACTCCTTTGAGCCACAGGTACTGCCCTGGAAGTTATATTTTTAATTTTTTGAGGAACCTCTTTACTATTTTCCATAGTGAATGTACCCATTTGCTTCCTCACCAACGATGCACAAGATTTCCTTTTTCTTTACACTCAACTTTGCCAGTATTTATTATCTCTTATCTTTTTGATACTAAGTGTAGTCAAGTGTGAGGTAATATCTCATTGTGGTTTTAGTTTGCATTTCCCTAATAAACGGTGATGATGGTGAGCACCTATTTATATACCTGTTGGCCAATCTTCTTCAGAGAAATGTCCGTTCAAGTCCTTTCCCCCTTTTTAAATTGGGTTATTTATTTATTTATTTATTTATTTTTATTATTGGGTTGTGCGAGTTCCTTATCTACTAAATATTTACCCCCTCATCAGATGTACGGTTTGCAAATATTTTCTCCCAATCTGTAGACCTTATTACTTTGCTGATTTTTTTTTTCTTTGCTGTGCAGAAACTTTTTAGGTCAATGTAGTCTTAATTGTTAATTTCTGCTTTTATTGCCTGAGATTGTGGTTTGATACCCCCCAAATCATTGCTAAGATTTTGGGGAGTTTGTTCCATACATTTTCTTTGGATCAGAGCTACTATCTCTGTTTCATTTTACTGGTGAAAGAAAATCACATGGTAGAATGCTTCATCAAAGGTGGAGCATGTTAAAAATCTCATGGAAGAGGACATGATTCCAGGGCTGAGATTTGGTTGGAATTATTTTGCAGTCTACCACAGCAACTTCCTGTCTCCCTCCTCGGGATTCCATAAATACCACTCTTGTAGTTATGTGTGCTTTGGAGTAATGAGAGAGTTTTAGATTTGAAAAGAAGACATTTTGGTATCCAAGTCAGGGCTCCAAAAACAAACAGCAAAGACATTTTGTAAGTCAAAGTTTTATTAGTTTTATGTGGGCAGCTACCAGTCATGTTGGAGCATTTGTTGCCTTTAACTTTTTCAAAATATGTAGCCCAAATTTTCGACTCCTAGACCAGGACTTGGGTCTATATACAAAATTATACGCTGAAAAATGATGCAGAAACACAAAACTCAAGCAATAGGAAAATTCAACTTCATTTTTGTCTCTTAATGTTTTGATGAAATTAGTATGGGTAAATTTTCCCTGTCTCTAGCATTCTGAGTAGCAAGTTCGTGGGTTCTTTGGAGAAGGCCATTGTTGGGAAATGCTCTTTTGACATGTCTTGACTATGGTAAAAGCATTTCTCATGTGATTATGACTTGTGATTCCTTGTCCTCGAAGAAATATGAAAGTCATCAATAGCTTCTTATGGATCTTTCCATGTCTTCCTAATTTCCCTAGAAACCTTTCCCTGGTTAGGCTCTTCATTCCCACGTTTCCCTTATTTGGTTGGTGTAGAACACACATTCTTTTCCTAAGAAATTCTAGGAGCGCAGGAAGATCCCAACATACTCAACTCCAACCTGCTTTCCAGGCTATTTGTACCTTTCTAGGTGCTAATCAGAAGAAGTTCTTCACATTTTTCACCTGCAGCAAAGAGTACTTAAGCTTTCCCAAGTTTGAAGGTTCTGCATTCCTAGTTCTAGGACAATAATGGAATGCCTAATCTCCTATAAAAACAGAGTTCTTAGATTTGTGAGCATGAGCAAAGGGGAGCTTTCAAATCTCTTTCAATCGCTAAGAAGTAAAACCCTGAACCTGATGTTAATAACATGATGATCTGCTACCATTTCAGGTACTTTATAAGGATGAAAAGTGGATAGTAAAAGTTTTATCATTGGTAAGCAGAAAATATCAGGAAATTTCAAAATTTTGATCTCATATAAAGTATAGATCCTTAGGCCTTTCAAATGCGGAAGCTTTGCATTGAAGACCAACTAGGGAAGAATCATAGTAGATTCTTTAAAGACCTTGTTATATAGTACTTAAGAGATGATGGCAGAACACTGGCTTCTGGGCAGTTTCTTTACTTTCTAATTGGTTAAACTATCCAAAGTACAGCTTGAGTTTCTTACAGGCCAAAGTGGCCAGGGGATGCCGTAGCCTTCCACAGGAAATCTGTGTGCCTTGCATCAAATGAACAGGTGCGCTCTGAGTTGCACACCCTGTAGGTGGGCCTTTCAGTGTCCTGTGGTTCTTGAACAAATGTCCCAGGATGCCAGCATGATGGCTCCATTTTATAGATCTCACAACATTGGAAGAAAGTTGCAGAACAGTTTTGTAAATTGAATTGAGAAAAAGAACTTACCAACCAAACAAATTATTATGCTTTAAGGAGATGGATATACACCAAATGTATTTGTGTTTCATCATTGTGTTTATTCTCAGATGATACTTATCTGGAAACCTTTAAAGTCATATTTACAAAAGCATCTATTTTGTACCAGCCACCTTTATCCATATCAAATATAACTTTCTGTTCATTACCGAATTCTTACACTATGGAGATCCAAAACATTAGACACATCCTGGAACTTTTATAGGCACTGATTCTCAGGAAAATAATCGAGAATGAGGGACACCTCAATCTGGTATTCCAGTAGTTTAATCAATGGTTTTATAATTTATCATAATGTAACTATGAGAGTCTCCCAATGGTTTTCTTTAGGTTCTGTCTTTTCTCTCTTTAATTTCTCCCACAAATGTGGTCAAGTTAATGTTATTCAAAAGTAAAACAATCATAATGTGATTCACCTAATACATTTTTTAGCAGGTCTCCAGGGCCACTGTAAGTTTTAAATCATGTTATCATCTCCCTTTGTCTTTTACATTTCTCTAGCTCTGCTCAGGAGCCAAACTGGTCCACCCACTGTCCTTGAACATTTTTTGGCCTCTACATTCTTTCCTTTCCCATCACTCCAAAATACATTTTTTCCTTTGCCAAACAAAGAGTCTATTTTAGACTCCTCCTCTCTTGTGACGTCTTTCCTCGTTGGCTACGTACATTTCCATGATTTCATATTTACACGTTACTGTATAATCTGTTAAAACCTATTGAAATAGACCCTTTTGTTATTCAGAGCTTTGAATAACGTAAAAAACTACAAACATATGCTGATATTGCAATAGATACTAAAGTAACCCCAACCACTTGCAAACATACTCTTTCAAAGTAATATTTTATGACTCTAGGTTATCTTTTTATGAATTAAGTTTGGCCCCCTACTCTCTGGGTTGGTTTCTAGTTCATTTTTTTTTAACCTACCAAATATAGATTTTCTCAGATATAATTCTTCCTCTGTGATTTGGAAAGAAACTTTTCTTTTATACTTAGAGAAAATCAACTGTATTTGTATAAAGCAAATCAAGCTGATAAGAAAAATGTTAATTTTGAGTAACCCTACCTGATCAATTCCAGTTTATCACCATTTGATCTAATCGTTAATGGATGCCTCCTCGGTTTTCCACAGCGTATAGGTGTGAATTCTCAAGAAGGCATTTGTTAGCCATTAAACTGGGTCCCTGCTTCTGCCTTCACAGTTTCTAGAAATATGATTTACTGCCACTTTCACCACTTGGTATTCACTCATCTTTATGAATTTATGCAATAATGTCATTCATAGTTTGCTGCTATCCTTGCCACCTATTTTATATGCTTCTCAGATGCTGTGTTCAGACTGCAAGATCAACCAAGGGAGTGGCTGTTGAAATTATGCAAGCTGCTGATCTCACTCCCTGTGGGAGGGGAGCCCAGCTCCTTGCAAATGGCATTTGCAAAACAAGGTTTTCAGAAAAGGATGCCTTTTTAGATGCTCATCTAAATTGAGCATTTAGTGAATCATCTCCTCATCCTAATGGCTGATATATGTTCTAGAGAGGACAATATGTCTAGGGAAAAAGAACATTTTTTCCTCTATTCATATTTAGCTCAAGGTATTTGAGATAGAGCTATACTTGAGAGGAGACCTATGGGGACTTGTTGCTTGTGATGATCAAGTGAAATAATGTGTGCAAAGCACTTTGTCAAGTGCTTAAGATTAATTTAGTATTATTATTATTGTCATTATTATTTAGATACCCCTTGAAGGAATGTTTTTCCAAACTTCACTGAGATTGATCTCTTATTCTGGAGGGATGGAGAAAAATAGAGCTACTTCTCAGGGTGTAAGTAGGTCTCACAATCCAAATCAGATATCTCAGTATTCATTCTAACAAATAGGACACTCTTACTTCAGGGTACTCTTGGGGCTGCAATCATATACTTGTATATCTTTATTTTGTTGTTTTTAGTTTGTTTAAACTACTCTATTCCCACTAAAAAACTTTAACTTCGGAAAGATCATTGAGTGACTTTGTGTTGTTTGGCGTTGTATCCTGATTTTCTGCATTAAAGAAATTCTCAGTAAATATTTGTTCCTTGAATGATTGCATGTATTAATAAACACAGAGGAAGTCAGAGTCATTTGATAGTTGAACAACCATTTATCTAGTTTTAGAAGATACATTTAGCCCTAGTTTAATTACCTTGTCATCTGAAATAAACCTCTCTAAACATTAATATTCTAAGTGAAGAGTTTTTGCTAACTCAGTGGTTTTCAACCCTGCCTATATATGTCATAATCCCCCAGAGACTTTAAAAAGCATTTAATCTAAGCTCCATCCCAATTAGATTCTCTGTGAGTGGGGCCCTGGA
This sequence comes from Perodicticus potto, assembly GCA_963574655.1. Classification (NCBI taxonomy): domain Eukaryota; kingdom Metazoa; phylum Chordata; class Mammalia; order Primates; family Lorisidae; genus Perodicticus; species Perodicticus potto. The sequence goes on from CAUYRH010077232.1 coordinate 7,803, forward strand.
GCTGGTATGCACATATTTTAAATGCCTCAGGTTTTTGTAATGAACATCCAGGGTTGAAAACCACTGTGCCAGATAAATGAAATATATTTCACTTCTAATTCCAAGTTATTTTGCTCATACTTCTGAAAAGCCAGACTGTTGTACTAATTTACCTGAGCATGTGGAATGATTCTCTGCACAAAGCAGGATCTCAATAACTGTTTGCTCCTGCTGAACTTGCAGAGAGTTCTGCTAAAGGTCATGAATATTAAATGTGGGAGATTAATCTGGTGACTGCAAGGATGTGCTCATTGCTCATTTTACAGTAAGTTCAGGGAAAAACACTTCACAAACTAGCTAGAAATAAATTGGAAAACTCTCTAGCAATGACAGACTTGTGGTGTCTGTAACTGAAGGTGATTAGATATTTAAAAATAAAACTGGCTCTCACTTACTGCACTCTTCATATGTATGACACAAGAGTTTTAAATATTTTTGTGTATCAATTAATTCAGTCCCAGCAACACCTTACAAGTGTGATCATTAGTCACATAGCACAGATAAAACAAATGAGGCACAGAATCCAGGAAAGGTGGTCTAGAGGTTAAGAATCCAGGAAATGGTGGGTCTAGATTCAAACTGAGTCTTTTTCTATAAACTGGGAAGTTCATCATTACTCTAGGGCAGTGAACTTTTACAATATTCTCCTTAGTAACCAGAGTGAAGTGATAGCTCATGTGTGAAAATCACTTTTGATAATAAATATATGACCTCTGAAGAAGATAGTATTTAAACTCAGATAACTTATTCTTTGCTATGGAGCTGAAATCTTCAGTCTTGACATCATGGGTTGTAATTACCGAAGTATATTAGTTGTCTGTTATCGTCTAAAAAATTACCCCAAATATATCAGCTTAAAACCACTTGGGGTTAATATTTCATTGTGTCTGGGGTTCAGGAGTGCTGGCATGGCTTATCTGGGTTCTCTGCTTTGGATTTTCACATAAGAATTTACTTAGGGGTTGGTGGAGTCACAGTCCCAAATTAAGGCTGGACTGGGGAAAGATTTTCTTCTATGCACACTCACTTGGCTTTGGGAAAAAGTTAGTTCTTTGAAGATGTTGGACTGGCAAATTAAATTGCTAACTAGCCACAGAGTTCCTTGCCGTGTGGGTCTCCATCAAGGCCCATATGAACAGAGTCAAAGAGATGCCAGGAGGTGCAAGCCAGTCCTTTATAACCTGATCTTGGAAGTGACGTTTCATCACAGTTGCTGTGTTCTATCCATGAGAAGCATGTCACTAGTCTTATTCCATACTGAAGGCAAGAGAATTATATAAAATTAAGGTATGAACCCCTAGGAAGCGGGAATCATTTAGGAGTCATTTCATAAACCTACTACCACACATGGCCATGGCCATGGCCATGGGAGTGTGCACTGGGCTTTGTCTGCTGCTTGGTTATGGGTTTTCTGACATCTGGGTATTGATTGCATGACCATGAAATCTTTGGTGGCCTTGTTGTAGTTATGGGTCCAACCATAACTGTAGAATCCAAATTTTGTGACAAGAGAAGCAATTGTTTTCTGCCTTATAAATTGTGTAGCCTGTGCATATCTACGCCATGATGTGCTCTGGTGGAAAATTTCCTTAATGTAGGTGATGCTCTGATATTCCTTAGCAGGTTCCCCTCCCCTTATACTCAGCTTAGCAACTCGTAAGGAGACAAGTTCACAGCCATAATCTTCCACTCTGTCATACCTTGAAATCAGATTCTCTGGAAAACTGATTCTCATATAAGTGAAGTTGGTTTTTATAACCCCTTATTGTGTTAGTTCTGTCATTAATCTTGTTACAATAATGAGGAAATGTATCTGAATCTGTTTTCTAATAACCTCATTCAGTTAAGCAAGCCTGACATTTTCTTTTCATCAGCATATACCAAGAACTTTATGGTTTTTTATATTTCATTGGACCCCGTAAATCCCATAGGAATAGATTTTTGTGCCACATAAAGGGACTTCACTGGGTGATGAAGTTTCCTTACTTCAGGTCACTCACATCTTATTTATGTAAATATGCCTAGAATTAGGGTAGCCCTGAGTAAAGTTAGCACTTTCCTTTCAATCCATAACACACAGTAGAATCACTGCAATCAACCAGGCTGTTTTCTGACATAACACAAGATAGTGCTATATGTTATCTTCAACCTCATCTGGGACCAGTGTCAGTATTCATGCCATCTTTTTTGAAAATGTTTTTTATTAGCTTTAAATACAGTAAAAGAGCCATCTGCTCTTTCTCTGAGAAATTTTAGCTCTATCTATTATGTTTCTCATTCACACATTCAGGAGCTTACTTAAGAAAGAATAGGTCTGAGACATGAAGCACCATGCAAGGCCCTTTGCAAAACGTCATTTTATTTTAACTCCACAAAATTCTTATGAGATAGAATGGCAGTGTAATTCACAAATCAAAATTTAAGGGAGTAAATTTCAGGGTGAGGAATTCAGTTCCAGTCTGTTTGATTTCAGGTCCATGCTAACTTTTTCACTACTTACCACCATGTTGTTTAAATGCCAGCCTCTGTGGCTTTGGCCCATAATTTTCCTGGATTTTGTATTTCAATACCAGCTAAATACAGAGTATGATTGAAATATGAATGTCTCTTACCCTGTACTCTGAAAATGATTATTGAGTTTTTGCATTGGTTCAAGCTGAAGATTTTAAGTCCCTCTGATGACACAAGGCATAACCAGTCCATTTCTTACACTGAATTACCACAGAAGTGTTCCTGTGTCACAAACCCAAATGGCTTAGTGGCCATAAACTTTTTGAAAACTTCAATACTGGGAAGGCTTTGCAATGTTCCCCATGTCTAGTACAGAAAGGCTCTTTTTATAAAACTATTTCTGTACCCCAACAACTAAGAGTTATAACATAGACAGTGTATGTTTTGTATATCATATTGTTATTGTCTAAATGCTAGTCGCTAGAAGGGAAGATCAGAAAACTGCTAGGATAAGTGACATCCAACTGTTTTAAGAAAATCTCAGGACAGTGTAAAAAAAAAACAAAACACCCCCCACACCAAGATGTTACCAAGAAACCACGTGACCCAGACCAACCCCGCTTGGTGAGTTAGATGGGTTTATTAGAGGTGACTTGCCAGGGCTCTCTTTCCTAGTCAGGATAGGAATCTTCCGGCACTCACTTCTGGGAAGTGGCAGAAGTTTCTATAAGGATAAGATCCACACTCTCTGCTTGCTTTTGGAGTGTGAAATTCCTTCCTAGAAAGCAAAAAAGCAAAGCTCTCTCTCTCTCTCTCTCTCTCTCTCTCTCTCTCTGCATCATTGTACACTCGCATGCAATATAAGTTAAGCATGCACAGTACTTCCCATTAGGCAGGGACTTTAGTATTACTTCAAACAATTCAAACTCATCTTGAGGCTTCTGACCATTTATGCAGAAGAACCTACTTAAGAATATCCTTTGTGCTTGGTATTTCTGGCTTCTTTGGTTTTGATCTCTATCTCTAAATTCAAAAGAAACCCGCATGACTTTGGTGGTGGGGAAACTTGTATTTTTCTCTCCCCGGTGTAACCTGACCCTTCAGTGTGGCAGTTACCCTTTGCACATTTGTAGAAAGGAGATACAAAATAAGTGTTACCAGAGAGGAGTTCTGCCCAGACCTCCCCGCAATGAGGTACTTGTCCCAGTTAGGGGAGTGCTTTCTGTCAGCACACAAGCTGCAGCCCTCAGCCTCTTAAGAAATGCCCCAGCTGGTTAAAACAGCCTTACTTAAGGTCACATCTTTTCTTTTCAGTGGTAGTGCCTATTCTATGACTGATGGAGGAAGGTGGAGTAAAGACCCGGCCATGACAGCACAATCAGGGAAGCCCTGGAGGGGCTGTTTCAGCAGCAGAGCAGCCCGTGGGATGAGCAGAGGCTGTGACCCTCCATTGCAGTCTGGCTTCTCCCTCTGTCCAATCCCTTTTTCTAATTTCACTGTTCCATAGATATTGATACCATGCTCATGTCCCAATAAACATCCTGCACACCAAACTGCGTCTCAGTGTCAGCTTTCCAGAAACTCAAACCATGAAATCTGTTTTTTTATTTTCCCCTGGAGGCTTATCTCCACCTCCCTATATTTGACAAATGACAGAGTTCATTTTTAGGGTATGGACTTCCTTCAAAAATAGGTAATTAATTCAGCCTCCCGACACTGGGCTTATAAACTTAGATGTTCATTTTTTCTTTTCTTCTTTCTTCTGTCCTGGACTAAGCATTGGGGTTATGTTCTATCTGAGCTCTGGATCCCAACTTTTCTTACATCATAGAGGTTTTTATCCCTTCAGGACTCCTCCACAATTTCGCTCATTTTTTTTTTCATTGTAACTCTAAGTCCCAGTTCTTACACTCAAAAATCAAAATGAAAATAATGTCTCAACTTTTCCCTCTATGTAAAGTATCATCTCCTTCCCTTTAACTAACTTTCTTGGAAGTGTAGACACATTGATCTGTCACGTCTCTTTTCAACTCATTTATCTTCAGTTCTCCAGTCTGCAGATACTGCTCATTCCAGCATTAATGATCAGGTCTTTGTGGCAAAGACATGCTTCTCAATTATCCTTGTAATATTGACCCTTCTCCTGGACTCTTATTTTTTCAGGAAGTTCTATTTTCTATTCTCTCCTGTGATATGATTGTTTCTGACTCTTCCTTCCCCTTCTTTACTCCCAATCTTCTGATTAAATATTATATTGTCTATCATCTGCATCAACATCATCCCCATCACCATGTATCTATCTTGACCTGGATGGCCTCAAAATCCATGTGCCCCAAATCTAACACACCATCTTCTCCCAAAATGCTATCTCTGGGTCTTTGCATATGCTGCTTCCTCTGTGGTGATCTCATTGCCCTTCTATGCCCAACTGGCAGACTTCTGTTCATCGTTGACGAGTTAGCTGAGGTGGGAACAACAGCTAACTGGGAACAACATCACAAACTCTTATTCTGGGTTAAATACTCAATGTGTGTGCTTTGCAGTGTTCAACTGTCTGCCACTGTCAGCTTGGGTGGCCTTGGAAATCAAGTGCACAAGTATGTGCTGAATAGCCTGTTCCTAGAAAGCTCTATTCCAGTGGATGGGGAATTTTAATAAGAAATCAGGGTACTGACTTCTTGAGATGATGTAAGTTACCTGTGCCTACCATACAATGACAATTATTTTATTGTGCGAAAGTTTCTGACTTTTTTGTTATTATTAACTTCAACTAAAAAATCTCTTTTCAATTACCAGTTCACATTTCTAGATTGTTTTCAAGGATACGGAGTATCCAGTCATAGGAATGTATTATACCTTGAAATGAAATAGAATAGTTACACTTTTTAGAACACTGCAAAGGGGAATTACACTTTAATATGGATATGTACAGCCATATGAAAAAGAAATTCTAATAAAATATGCAAGAAGTATTCTAATTTTATATAACTTATTGGATTATTTAAAATCTCTTTTTGTAAACTTCAGTTAAAGAAAATAATAGAATTTTCCTTAGCTTATTTGTTACTTTATAGGAATAAATACAAATTTATGTGACCTTTGTTATTACTTTTATATGTAGGCCGGTCTGCTAAGCTTTATTTGTCACAACAACCCTATGAGCATGCCACACATCATCACTTTACCAATTGAGAAATGAAAACTTAGAAAAACCAACTACTTGCCCCAAATCACACATGACTAAACAACAGAGCTAGGACTCATGCCCAGATTTGTCTGATTTCAAAGTCCTCCATTGGAATCAGTTGGCTAAACTGATCTTTTTGTTCTTCTCAAACTCATAACCCTTTGGTTTTCCTACCAATAAATAGGACTTAACTTTATTTGCAAATAGCGCCTTTGCAAATGTGATGAAGTTAAGATGAGGTAATACCCAGTTAGGGTGGGCTCTAACTTAGTATGGCTGATATCGTCCTAAGAAGAGAACAGAATCACACAGGGAGAACGCCATGTGCCAACCATGTGCCAAGGGAGCCGAGATTGAAGTAGTGAGTCTACCAGACAAGGAATGTGAAGGGCAGCCGGGGACACCAGAAGCCAGGATGGAGGCATAGGACAGACTGTCCCTTAAGTGTTCAGGAAGAATTTGACCCTAGGAACATTTTGACTCTGGCTTTCTAGCCTCCTAAACTGAGAGAATAGATCTGTGTTATTTAAATCCACTCAGTTGTAGTATTTCATTACAGTAGTCCTAAGAATCTAATATGGGACTGTTTCTCCTGTTAATGGTTGATGGCTTTTTGAATATATGCATCTGTTGTGTTTGGAGATGAGAGTGAGAGGAAAGTACATTTAATCATGAACAAGGCCAAAGTAAACAAGAAGTCAGATCTCACCCCTTCTTTCATAAGAAGCTACCAGATATTCTGTGACTTGGCTTTTCTGCACATGCCTAGCCATTCCTAGGGATAAAGAACCTGCAGCTGCAAGTGAAGAGAAATTGATGTACCAATGACATAAAAAGCTTGCTGAACAGAATAAACACAAGAACAATATTCATTTGGGCAGATTAAGCATTTTTATTGAAAAAGTGAAAATGTAAGCATTCTAAAACACAGAACACAGGAAAAATAGTCGATATCAGAGTTAAAAATAAATTTGACAAGATGAGCGGCAATTGAAATGCTGAGATTTGCAATTCAAATGACCAATTGTCTAAGATGCCAGGAGGATCTGATGAGGATGGTGGAGGTAGGCTGACATCTGTGTTAACTGTGGCCTGCAGTGGAGAGTTACTCAGCTGTGTGGATGTGATTAATCACCAGTTACAAACTGTAAAAAGAAGAAGATTTCTCATCATTCAAAATTGAGCTGATGAATGCCTAGGTGATTGTTTTAAGTTGTCAGAGTTTTTAATAGAAGCCACAGGATCTGTTTACTCATAGTGAAATGAATAACAGCAGCTATATCAATACCCATGTGAACCGTATCCATTGACATGACCCTGGACTCAAATCCTCACCTTAAACCTCCACATCCTGAGCCCAAACATTCAGCACTGTGACCCCAAAGTAGTTTCCATAACAGGTACTGTACATTCTTGGGATATGGAGATCGTTTAGGAGCAAAGGGTAAGTGTCCAAAGTTTCACTGTTACGGTGTGTGGGAGTTTTGTATATTAACATGGGTGGATATGGAAAATCCAGTTATTTAATTTCTAATTTTATAAATTAATTTGTATCAAAATGATAGCAAATTCTTCTACAAATGAATGAAAAAAGGTAAGATGGTGTTGAATTCCTTGTGCCCAAACTGGAATTCCATGACCAATTAGAAAAATAAAGAATACTGACTTTCATAAATCTTGGTTTACTGTGTAATTTCCAAACAAAATATCCATAGCCTATATATCAATCCATAGATTCATCTATAAACTGAACTCATTCCTTTCTTGGGCTGGGGAACTTAGCTAACCCTAGAAATATTCTTGCTGTCTTTTTTATATTCAAAGCAGATGTAACCTCTTTACAACAATAGAAAGATGAGGCTACATTTCAAGTACAAATTTGCTCACATTGCTTCTTAATACCATCTCAGGACATCAAGCTGAATGCAGTCATCTGAGGATGTATTATAATGCTCTTCAGCTGAGAATGCTGGATTTCATTTTTGTTGAGATACTGCTCCCTAAAAATAATGATTCCAACTTCACACAATAGAATTCAGGCATGTTGCATTTTTAAAATATACAGAAAAAAATATGAAGAGAGTAGAAACTTCAGCATTTGTAAGCTGAGATGTTGGGAATAAACATTTTCTGCAAGAAGCGTAAAGCTGAAACTCAAAAAACAATGTGATTTAGCCTAATTCCCATTAGAAATACTCCAGGATGAGGGCAAATTGAAACCAGATTCACAAACATTTTTCATTAAGTTCTCTGCAAGCAAAACGCATAGTTGCCAACAACATTGGGCTGCACAAGATGGTAAGTACCTATGTGTCTACACAATGACAGGGTATGTCAGAGTTTATGTGGACTTTTCATCACTGTTTGTGGTACGTTTGTAGGTAAATGGTTTAAAAAAATTCCACTGGGTGGAAAATATTCAAGAATATAACAAGGAAATTAACACCAAGATTTCTTGTTATTCCAAGGAACTGATCAAAAAAATTGAGTGAGGCAAAGTATTAACAAGGATGAATTCCATGTGAAAAGAAGTAGCTTCTCTCCTGGGGAAAACACCTTTGAAATCTTCAGGAAATCCTGGTGGCTATAGCAGTGGAGGGAGGGGAGACTTCCCGGAGGCCCCTGCAGCAGGAAATTTTACAAACCTTTTCCAAGCAGCATGATAACCTTTATATTTCCTCATTGCTCAGAGTTGCACAGTTCAAGGTAACAGTAATCCAGCTGTAAAGCATGATGGAAATCTGTGAGCTCATCATGTCCAGAAACTGAGAAAGTACTTGAGAGTGGGTATTTCTATCGGTAGTGCATCAAAAATCATAAAAGACATTGACCAGTTTAATGGGAATTGATGTGAACAAATTTAAAATGCAGAACATGGGATTTGCAAGAGGCTAGAGCAATGATTAAGGTCAGGAACCTGAAGAAGAAATAAATCCATATAGAAAAAGGGCAGTCGCCCTTATCTTAGTTACAGCTGCTCTAGGTGTTCACTAATTTCCTACAATAGTCAGAAATTAATAATAGGCCTATATGTCTGTAGATCAAGATAATGTTACAGTTATACTTCATTTTTATTTAAAAGGACTGATCAGTGAATTGACTATAACATTAGATATGAGGGGGGTTACTTCTGTAATTTGTCTTTTCTTTTTCTGTTATAATGTTCTTGTAAAGAGGTCCCCCTTAGAAATGTTATCGGGTAGCCTTAGTTACTGTTAAAGTCCCTGTCACTAAGGAGAGAACATAGTCAAGGAGCAGCCTGAAAGGCTCTTTGGAGTAAGATCTGTTTACCCCTGTGTGTGCTGCGTGCAGCACTTGTGAGCACAGTGGGCGGCTGTGCCCACCCAAATGCGTGCTGGGGCCTGTAGTGACCTCAGACCTCACTTGCTAAGGTATGGGATGCCTTAGAAGTATATCGGCCTGGAGAAGTGGCTCCTTTTTGATGGGCTTAAGGATAGAGTTGGGGTGATGGTCCACAAGAAGGAAAGGATGCTAGTTCAGGGATTAAAGAGAGGTTTTACTAGGAGGAAAAGAGCAGAGCGGAGTCTGACCAAAAGTCAGCTCACTCGCACACAGTTTCAGGAGGCTTTTGTTAACCTTATCCATGTAGTTGGAGTGAGAAGTGTGCTAGGGGAGTTCTCTTCTGTAGAGGGATTGATCTTTTGCACCAACGGCTAATCTTGGAGTTATTCCTTCCACAGAGGGGACCGAGGGCTTATCTCTGGTGCCAGCAAGGGTGGGGTAGAAAGTAACTGTTGTGTTGTTTTCTAGGAACACTGGCCTTAAAGCATTTCAGGAGTGTGGCGAGGGGGTGGCTGTGGGCATGCAGCTATTTTTCTTCACTAGCTGTCTCCCATCATGACTGTACTCTTGTTAAGTGGTGAGTATGCCTTCCTCTGTTGGCTTTTCACAAAGACAAAATGCGTGTTCTTTCCACATATTTGGCTCTTTCTGGTTTGGTTTTGCTGTGTGATAAACCAGTCCATACTCACAAGCATGGAACTATCTCTTATTTAGATAAGCTGTCACAGCTCATCTTTGCTCCAGCAGGATCAGCTGGTGTAGGACGAAGTTTCCTTGGGAGATAAAGTGACCTGAAGGTGCCTTCCCCCACATGCTTGGCAGCTGTTTCAAGCTGAGAGCTAAGATTTCAGTGGTCAGGAGTATCACCAACACATGGAATCTCCTGTCACTGCTTGGCTTCTTAATACCTGGCAGCGGAGTTCTAAAAGAAAGCATCCGGAGAAAGAGCAGGCATGAGCAACTCTGGTTTTGTTGACTTAGCATTGAAAGTCCTTTCGTAGTACGGGTAGTGGTTCCATCTCATTCTATTAGTTAAAGCTGTTGAAAACTTTAGATGGAGATTTAGGGATCTTCCTAAATCCAGTATAATCTTATCTCAAGACCTTTAACTCAATTACATCTGCAAAAATCTTTGTCAATAAGGTTACATTCACAGGTACCACACACAGTGAATTAGGATTTCGAGATAACCTTTTTGGGACCACTTACTACTTGGGTCAACTCACTATTACTGAGTTGACTATAAGGGAAATAGGATGTGGATATTGTTAGGGTCTTCAGGTCAGTCAGAAAGAGGTGTGAGGAGACTAATGTGAGCCAAGCAACAGCATTTATGGTGTAAATCTTCCACACATGGAAGGGCTGTGCCAAAAAGACAACAGCTGTGCTGGTGGTTTGGGGTTCATGTTTTAAGGGTATGAGAGTGGGTAAAGGCGTTAGGGAACTGACATGACAGTGGAGTAAATGGGCTTTTCATGGGCATTTGCTTGAGCCAAACTTGAGTGGGGGTCCTCAGATGCAGATTTTGTCATAGCTGAGGGACCGCCAGAAAATATTCTCAGAAATCATGTAAGCATGCTTATTTAGTGGAGAGCAATTCATTAGACATACTACATTATAGTACCCGACTAATTGTCCTAACAGATATTTGAAGACCTCCAGACTATCTTTGCAACTTTTACATAAGGTTAAAACTATTCTAAAGAAGTAAAGTCCATTATCAACAAAATAATAACACAGCAAACAACAAAAATAAAGAATAAATTTAAAAGTAGTTGGGAACAAAAAACCTATTAGGCATTCATGATAAAATCTTGAAGGAAATGTGGTAAGATTAAAAAATAATAGCTGTTTGAATATGTGGTAATTGTGCCTTTTTACTTTTATTGAGTTCTAATAATATTTAATCTGATTATGCAGTTTCTCCCCCCTAAATTTGTTATATACCAGAAAAATAAGCTCAAATGACCTTTAAGTTTCAAATTGCAAGCATTACTCTGCTAGTCCTAACAGAGCTTCTCCTGCAGGATGGGTGTTACACAGATTTTCCAGAATAATCTACAGAGAACCAAACCTAATAAAGACTCACAAATATAAAATTAAAAATTAGGTTTGAATCCCCGGGCCAGCTGAACAACAATGACAACTGTAACAAAAAATAGTCGGGCATTGTGGTGGTGGGTGCCTGTAGTCCAAGCTACTTACGAGGCTGAGGCGAGAGAATCACTTAAGCCCAAGACTTTGAGTTTGCTATGAGCTGTAATGCCACACCCCTCTACTGCGGGGGACATAGTGAGACTCTGTTCCAAAGAAAAAAAAAATTAACCAAAGCTTACAGGTTAAAGGCTTGGGTTTCAAAACAGCATGGTTCTGGAATACTTATTCAGTATTGAGGTGTTTTAGCCATTTTTTTGAATATACATTCTTCCACGGTCATGGCTATGTTGATCATTAATTTTAAAAGATAGTGGGATCATCAAAAGTAATTAATAGCTTTTCTTTAACACTCAGCATCTTGGCCAGAAAGATATGGTGTACTTAAAAGGGGCATTTTTTGACCGGGTGCAGTGACTCATGCCTGTAATCCCAGCACTATGGGAGGCCAAGGTGGGAGGATTTCTTGAATTCAGGAGTTTAAGAGCAGCCTGAGCAAGAGCGGATCCCATCTCTACTTTAAATAGAAAAGGTAGCCTGCATTGTGGCAGGCAACTGTAGTCCCAGCTACTCTGGAGGCTGAGAGAGGAGGGTCCCTGGAACCCAGAATTTTGAGGTTGCTCTGAGCTAGGATAATGCCATAGCTATCTAGCCTGGGCAATAGAGTGGGACTCTGTCTTCAATAAATAAATAAATAAATGGAATAAAAGGGTATTTGAAGAGAGTTTTTTGAAGGGGACTGTTTACATAGGTATGTCTGTGTGGTGGTGTTATGAAACTGTCTTAGTCTGATCTTAATGCTATAAAAGTACCATAGATTTGTATATTTATAAACAACAGAAACTTCTTTCCTATTCTGGAGGCTGGGAACTTCAAGGTCAAGGCACTGACAGATTAGGTGTCTGATGCCAGTGTGCTCTCCCCAAAATGGTGCCTAGTTGCTTCATCATCCTCATATGGTAGAAAGTACATGGGCCAAAGAGACAAATGGTGTGCGAAGCCTCTTTATAAGGGCATTAATCCCACTCATGAGGGCTCCACCCTCATGATCATATCACCTCCTAATGGCTTTACTGGTTAATATTGTTACAACCTCAAATAAGCTTCAACCTATGAATTTGGGGAAAACATGTTCAGATCATAGCATTCCATTCCTGGTGCCCCAAATTAATTCCCTCCCCTCATGTAAAATATTTTCATTCCTTTCTAATATCCCCCAAATTCTTAACTTATTCCAGCACCAACTGAAAAGTATAGCGTCTCATCTAAATATGCAAATCAGATATGGGTGAGACTTAATATATGATTCATCCCAAGGCGAATTATTCTCCAGCTGTGAACCTGTGAAATTAAACACTACTTGCTCCCAAAATTCAATGCTGAGAAAGGCATAGGATAGATATTCCCATTCCAGAAAGGAGAAACAGGAAAGAAGAAAGGAGTAATAGGTCTCAAGCACGTCTAAAACCCAACAATGCAAACAGCAATAAATCTTGAGTCCTGAGAATAATCTCATTTGACACTCATTTGAATAATCTCTGGCTCTACTCGTGGATACACTGGGTTGGAGGTTGGGCCCCGGTGCTCAGGGAAGTCTCACCCTCATTGCTTTGCTGGGTGCAGCCCATGAAACAGCTCTCAGGGGCTGGAGTTGGATGCCTTTGGTTTTCCCAGTGTGGTCTTACATGCTGGTGTCTCCACAGGTCTGGGATCTCTGGGGCAGTCTTGTCTCAATGGCTTTACTAAGCATTGCTCTATTAGGGTCTGTGGTAGCCACACTCTAATGGCAGTTTTGTGCCTTGGCATGGGGTTCTCAAAGAAATCCTTTGAAACCTAGGTGGAGGTAGTCATGCCTCCATAGCTATTGCATTCTGCAGTCCTGTAGAGTTAGTAATGTGCGGCTGCTGGCAAAGTTTATGGCTGGTACCCTCCAGAGAGATGGCTGAGGCTACATCTGGGCCCAACAGAGCCATAGGCAGTGTGGCGAAGGATCACTGCACTGGAATGTGGTAGCAGAGGCCTGAGGAAATGTTGGACAGAGACCCCTGAGATCCCATGGGAAGTCTGTGCCCTTCCTTTGAAAATATTCTTCTTTCAAGGCCCTGACAATCTGGACATGTGATAGTAATGGCAAATTGGAAAATCTCCAAAATGCCTTTGGGGTCATTCTTCATTGTCATAATGAATAGCTCCTTGTTATATTGATATAGTACATTACATCATTTGATTTTTTTTTCATGTTGAATTCTCCCTCATTCCTGTGCTAAAATCCACTTAGTCATGGTATGCAATCTTCTCTATACAAAGGGTATAAAAAATGTATATGCATTTTAGGAAAGGAAAAAAAAAACTACATTAAAATGTGTAATAGTTAATATATGCCAATAACAAAAGATGAACACAAGTCATGTTTGAGTACCTCTTGTAATTGTAGAAGTCAAACATGAATGAAGTATTATAATATAGTTTATTTTTCTTTCTTAAAATGTGTATACATTTTTTTTGCACCCTCTATGTATTAATGGAATTGGTTCACTAGTATTTTGTTAAGCAGTTTTTACCTCTAAGTTCATGAGAGTTATTGGGTTTTAGATTTTTTTTGTACTATTTTGTCCAGGTTTGGTATTATGGTAATACTAGCCTCAGAATTATCTGGGAAGTATTCTCTTTTCTTCTAATTTTTGGGAGATTTTTTCAGATTAGTGCTAATTCTGTAAATATTTGTTAGAATTCACCAGTGAAGCTACTTGGTCATGAGCTGTTCTTTTGGAAGAGCTTCTGATTTCCAATTCAATCTTTTTACCTATAGGTCTATTAGTATTTCTATTTCTTGTTGGCTAGTTCCAATGATTTGTGTTACTGTGGAAATTTAGCCATTTCATTTGGGTTATATAATCTGTTGGCATAGAATTTTTTAATGACATTCCTTATAATCCTTTTTATTTCTGCTAGTCAGTAGTAAGGCTTCCTCCTTGGTGAGCAATTTTTGTGATTTGATTCTTCTTTTTTGCCTCTTGGCTTGTTTAGGTGAAGGTTTGTCCATTTTGTTAGTTCCTTTTTGTTAGAGAACCAATTTTGGTTTTATTGATACATCTCTTGCTTTTCTATTCTCTATTTTACTTATCTGTATGCTAAGCATTATTGTTTTCTTTTTCTACTAGTGTTGTTTATTTTTTTAGTTCCTTAAGTTTGAACTTTAGATCTTTAACATAAAGTCTTTATTTTTAAATATAAGTATTCATATCTATAACTTTTCCTTTATGCATTACTTTAGCTACACGTCATAAGTTTTGGTGTTTTGTGTTTTAGTTTTCATTCATATACAAGTATTTCTAATTTGTCTCACATTTATGCTATCTTTTAATTTGCCTATGTAGTTACCTTGCTGGTTTTAGTTATTGTCTAGTGTTCTTTTATTGCAGCCTGAAGTACTCTCCCCCCACCGTTTTCTTTTTGGTATGGAAGACATGGAAGCAACAGAGTCTCTTCAGTCTCTCCAGTTCTTCAACAGGTCTCTTCAGTCTCTTCAGATTATCTAGAAATGTTTCAATTTCTTCTTCATTTTAAAGGATAATTTTATTACATATGGAATTTGTAGTTTAAATTCTGTTTTTCCCGAAACTTTGATTATGTCTTCCTATTGCTGTTTGGCTTTCATGATTTCTGGTAAAGTATTAGCTGTCAATTTTACTTAAAAGTGCTTGCATGTGATAAGCTACTTTTAAGATCTTTGTTTTTCAACAATGTGATTATGATGTGTCATCTTGTAGAATTCTGCTTCCACTGTTTTTAGATGAACTTATGTTTTTCCCCAAATTGGGGAATTTGGGATGTTAGTTATTTTGTCAAATATTTTTTTCTGTTCCTTTTCTTTTTCTCTCCTTCTGGTATTCCCATACACATATGTTGGTATGTTTGATGGTGTTACACAGGTCTCTGAGGGTTGTTTGTTCATTTTTCTTCTTTATTCTGTTCTCTTTTTGTTTCAAGGACTAGATAGTTCAATTGAGCTATATTCAAGCTTGTCAATTCTTTCTTTGGCCAGCAAACTTACTGACTATTTGTTCTAGTGAATTTTTATTTCAGTTACTATATAATTTTCAACATGAGGGTTTCTATCTAGTTCCTTTCTATCTCTTTCTCCTCCCCTTTTTTTCTGGATATTCATTCTTGTATGAAACACTGGTCTCATACTTTACTTTTGTTCTTTTTATGTCATTTTCTTTGGTGCTTTGGCCATAGTTATACCAGTTGATTTGAAGTCTTTGTCTAGAAAGTTCAATATCTGAATTTATCAAATGACATTTGTATTGGCTGATCTATTTTCTGCTTATGGGTGACTTTAATTTTTTTCTCATTTCTCATCAATCTTGTTGGAAGTGGGCATACGCAATATAATGTAGCAACTCTGGAAATCAGATTCTAAAATTTTGTTTTTTTGTTCTTCATTGTTTTTATTATTGCTACTTTTTGTTTATTTAGAGAAATTTCTTAACTAATTTTGTGAAATCTTTATTTTTTGTTGAGTGTGACCACTAAAGTCTGTTTGGTTAAGCTTAACTGTCAGTTAGTGACTGGATGGATATTTTAAGTTACTTGAACCAGTAATTTACCACCCTTGTCAAGAGATTCTATGTGCATATTAGGACATGATTTCAACACTCAGCCCAGCAGCTTCATAATCTTCTTTACTTTTACTTTCTGCCAGCACAGAGCCTCAGTGTTAGCCAAATGTAAAAAAAAAATAGGGTTTTCTAAGATTTTTCTGAGATATACACAGTCCTGCATATGTGAATATGCTTCTAAATTGCTGAAGATATGCCAGAGATTCTAAAGGCCATTATGAATATCTTATACCACAGCTTTTATTTGACATTTTTTGGTCAGTTTCTTATTTCATCAAGTTTTATCACTGCCTCAGGAAAATTTGGTGTTAAACACTTGCCTCTGATTGTTTTCAGCAAATGCCCAGGAAAACTGTCCACAGTGATTTTTGAGTCAGATTATACAATCTCCTTGAATAAAGATTTCCAGGAAACTACCAGACATAATGACATTTGTATATGGAGGAAGTTTTGGGGATTTCCAATCTCATTCTGCATCTTCCATTTGTGCTGTGTTGCTGATTTTCATGGCTGCCATGACTGTGAAGTTGTTGGTTTTCAGGGCTACCATGAAGCTGGAGAGAGGGTACAGGGCAGCTGGAGCGAGGGTACAGGGCAACTTCCACAGCTGGAAAGTTCATAGCTTTTACTTAGATTCAGGTTTATTAATTTTGCAATCAATGCTCAAAATTTTACAAACTTTTAAGTTTCAGAATTTTCAGTGTTGTGTTCATTTCTTTTGGAGGAGGAGATTTTAGTTTCACACTCTGCCATTCCTGCTGACATCACTTCATCACTTAGACCTTCTTTCTTGATAAATCTATTTAGATATGTTAAGTATTCTTTCCATGATGGCTCATGCCTATAATCCTAGCACTTTGGAAGGCTGAGACAATTGGATCACTTTGGGTCTGGAATTTGAGAACAAGACCTTGTCTCTAATAAAAACAGAAAAACTAGCTGGGCATTTTGGTGGATATGTCTAGACCTAGTTGTTCTTAAGGCTGAGGCAAGAGGATTGCTTGAACCCAGGAGTTTGAGGTTCCTGGGAGCTATGAAGCCAAGGCACCCTAGCGAGGGCTCTAGAGTGAGATTCTGTCTAAAAAAAAAAAAAAAAAAAAAGAAAAAAAAAGATACGCAAATCTGTCAAAGTCAAAATATACAAAAGTTAACTATCCCAGCATTTATCCTTTCCCCAAATACTCTCATCTTAGCACTTTGTTCACTTGTATTTTTTAAATGAGGGCATATGCCACCATTCAAATACAATGAATTCTATTTCTCCCAAGACACTAGTTAAGTTTTTTCTTTTCTTTTTTTTTTGTTATCTCATGGTAGATTACTGCAATAGAATGTGAGCTATGGTATTGTTCACCACAAAACACCACATATATACCTTCAAGTAGTTATAGTTTTCTTGTAAAATGCAAATTTGACCATGCCATACTTATAAATTAAATTATTTAATGAGTGCACCTTTTTTGCATAAAATAATAAATCATTTTGTTAATGTAGAAAACTTGTAAATAATATGGCAACCAATGTCTGTGCTTGGGTTTTAAATTTTAGAGGCTGTAAAAGATTGGAACCAAGACATATGGACTTGGGTGGGTGTATATGGTGGCCACCCCTTTCTCTCTGTTTTCTACTTCTTGTGCAAACTACACCAGGTATCTCCATTGATTTGAGGGTTCTTTTCTTGTCACTTATCCTATGAACCGTTTTTTTTTCTATTTATATTGCTGCCTTTGTTACTGTGCTTAGTTCCTGCAGCTGCTTGTTTTTGTTGTTCTTCTCTATTTCTTTCTTTGTTTACCTTTTCCAAATATCTTGTACCCTTGTACCCATGATGAGTTACTGTCAATTATAAAATGCATCGCCTTGTTCTCATCCCTTCGTTGTCCTGGTAGCTGAATGCACATGCATCTATCATTTGACTGGTTACTTCTTCTGGGAAGACATTTCTGACTTCATCTGGATAACTTTCTTTCCTATGAAGTTTTTGTCATTAGTCTGTCTAATGTTCTGATAACTCATTTGTCTCTGTGGAGGGGATGAGTTCTCCATAAGTGACTATTAAAGAACTATGCATTGTGTAACCTTCCCAGAGAGGCTGATAAATTTTAGTTTACATAACACATTTACTATGATCTTATCTGGGGTTCTCTCTTGATTTAGTCATGTCTATCAGCTAGACTATTGGGTTGTCAAGTGTGCTACAAACAGACACACACACAAAAATAGTTAATACGATTAGGTTATAGTGTTCTTAATGCCCTTACATGCTATGTAATTCTCTAATGATATTTTAAGAACCAAGCTGTTGTAAAGCCTGTCGTGACACACCAATAGAGGTTATTCTTCTGATTATTTCCTAGTATGCACAAGACTCTTTCAGAAACTAACACATACACTTACAACTATTTGTTTATGTATTGGGCTCTGAAGTATAAAAGGCACGTTTATGTCCTATTTATCTTCTACTCCATAGCCTAGCACTGGATAAGGCATTATTTTTAAGCCAGTAAAAAATATTGAGAGCAGTGAATGAATTGATCAAATAAATATATTTATAAAATTTAAAGAACATTATAGCACAGAATGTTCACATACATTTGAAATTATAGAAACAGTAAAGTATGATTTTCCAAGAAGGAAATTTTTATATTTTTGGTCAATTATATGTAAATTAAAATTTTATTTTCTTAAATATTTCTCAGCTTTATTTAGATTACTGACAACTGTAGAAAAGAAGGGAATTGAATTCTACTTGTTGACATATAATTTGATTAAGAGGAACTGAAATAAATCACTCTTTAGAGTTTAAAAAAAAATGTCTTTTCAGAGTTTGCACAGCCAAATAGCTGATATTCAAACCTTGTTCTGTAGGAAATTCACATTTCCTTGCCTAAAATCAGATTCATTATATATGGCACCAGACCTTGACACAAACAATTGGCTTCACCCCTCCTCCTTCTTTCTCCTGTAGTTAATGACTTGAAACCTCAAAATTATTTGTGACCTCTTCCTATTTGTCATCCCCAAACCCTCTCATTTCTGCGTCCTGTTAATTTATCTTTTATGCCTTTCTATACTCTTCTGGATTCACATATTCTCATCCCGTGCTTCAGTAAGTTCATGCTGGGCTCTTAGAACAGCCTCTTAATTCTTTTCCTATTTTGTATTTCTTTATTCCATGATTCTTTCCACAACCCATAAACTGTTGAATCTTTCTAAGAAAAAACAAATGAATCCAACTCAACAAACAAACCAACCTCGCTGCTTTCATCAGTCTTACTAAAAACTTCCATAATCCACTATCTCCTCACTTCCTTTTTGGTGGTGTCATAGTCAATGATGAAGGCCTAACCTAATGACACTCTAGCCTGCTTTTCCAGTTTATCTCTCATTAATCTTTTTATCAAATCCTCAGCTTCAGTAAAGGTTTAAGAACCTGTGAACAGGAATTGCACAGTTCTGCCCATGACTTGTTGCTTATTTTATTTACCTCATTCACGAATGCCCTCTCCTTTTGCTATGTTTCATTATATAAAGTTTTTATTGTCAAACTTTTAGTAGTCAGAAAAATAGAATAGCATAATTCTTCTAATTTACCACTTAGTTTTAAAAATCACTAGCATTTTGAAATGTTTGATCATTATTTTGCTGAAGTATTTAAAAATAAATCACAAAGACTGTGATATTTCACATTTCAAGATGGTTTACTATGCATCCCTAAGCAATAAGGAAATTTTCTTACTTTGTCATAATAGCAACATAAATAATATTTTCTTTACATCACCAATACAGTAGTTTTAAAATTTCTTAATTATTTAAAAGAGTTGTTTTCATTGCCTTTTTAACCCTTTAATTTTTATAGATTTAGGTTCACTGTAAGATTAAGAAGAAAGAAAAGATACACCCCTGGTCCTGACACATGCACTGCCTCCCTCATGCCTCCCCCCCTTTGTTACAAACATTCCACCTACATTGACAGATCATTATCACCCAGTGTCCATAGTTTACTAGTCCTGGTGCACATTGTATGGCTTTTTACAAATGTATCTACCATTATAGTATTATATAGAGTATTTTCACTGCCCAAAGGATTTTTTAGGAAAGTGCAAATATTTGTGTCTTCCTCCCCTTTACCCCCTAGCAGCAACTGATCTTTTTACTGTCTCTATAGTTTTTCCTTTTGAGAATGCCATATACGGTAGCTGGAAATATATAGCATGCAACCTTTTTATATTGGCTTCATTAACTTAGTAATAAGCTTTTAAATTTCCTCCATGTCTTTGCATAATTTGATAGCTCATTTAATTTTAATGTTGGGTAATACTCCATTATCTGAATGTACCACAGTTTATTTATTAATTAACCTACTAATGGACATCCTTGGGTGCTTGAACATTTCAGCAATTATGAATCAAGCTACTATAAACATCCATGTGTAGGTTTTTGTGTGAATATAAGTTTTTAGCACATTTGAGTAGATACCCAGGAATATGCTTATGAATCATAAAGTTAGAGCATGTTTAGTTTTAAAATAAACTGCCAGAGTGTCTTCCAAAATGGCTAAACCGTGTTGAATTCTTACCAGCAGCAAATGAGTATTCTTGTTGCTTCACATTCTTGCCAGCATTTGGTGTTGTTAATGTCTGCATTTTGACATTTCTAATAGGTGTGTAATAGTAGCTTACTGTTTTACTTTACATTTCTCTGATGGAATGTGATGTGGAACATCTTTTTGTATGCTTCTTTGCCATCTGGATATTTTCTTTGCTTAGGTGTCAGTTAAGATCTTAGCTTATTTTAAAAATTGATTTGTTTCTTCTCTTATTGTTGAATGATAAGAATTCTTTGTATATATTTAGATGAGTCCTTAAGTATTAAGATATGTCTTTCACAATTTTTTTTTCCAATCTGTGTCTGTATTATCATTCTCTTTATAGTGTTTTTTGCAGAACAGACATTTTTATTTTAACAGTCAAGCCCATCAAAGTTTTCCTTCATAGATTGTACCTTTGGTTTCATAACTAAAACGTCATTACCAAATTCAATACAATCTAGATTTTCTCCTTTGTTATCATCTAAAGATCATATAGTTCTGCATTTTATTTTGGCTTGTGGTCCCTTTTGAGTTATTTTTTGTGAAGTATATGAGGTCTGTTTCTGGATTTATTATTGTACACATATCTAGTTGTTCCAGCACCATTTATTGAAAAGATTATTATTGCTCCGTTACATTACTTTTGCTCTATGTCAAAGAAAAATTGGCTATATTTATGTTGATCTATTTCTAGGTCCTGTATTCTGTTTCATTGATTTATTTGCCTATTTTTCACTGATACCACACCATGTTCATTACTGCAATTTTGCAGTAAGTAAAGTTAAGCAGTATCAATTCTCTGATTTTGATTTTTAGCGCCTATATACAATTAGCTCTTAGGGTCTTTTTCTTCTCTATATGAACTTTAGGATCAATTTACTGATATTCATAAAATAATTATTGGGACTTGATTGAGATTGCATTGAATCTGTAGAGCAAGTTGGAAAGAACTGATACTTCAATAATGTTGAGTATTCTTACACATGAAGATGAATTATTTCTCCATTTATTTAGCTCTTATTTGATTTTTGTCAAATCCGAGTTTTGTAAAATTTTATCCATATAGATCGTGTATGTATTTTCAGATTTATACTTAAGCATTTCATTTTGGTGGGAGTGCTAATGAAAATGGTAGGGTGCTTTTCTTTTTAAAATTTCAAATTTCACCCATTTATTGCTGGCATATATGAGAGTGATTGACTTTTATATATTATCTTGACAATGCAACCTTGCTATAATTGCATATGAGTTCCAGAGTTCTTTTTGTTGATCTTTTGGGTTTTCTACATAAATATTGTGTCACTGAGAACAAATGCAATTTTATTTCTTCCTTTCCAATCAATATACCTTTTATTTCTTTTTCTTGTTTAACTGCATTAGCTAGAATTTCTAGCATGGTGTTGAAAAGGAATGGAGAGAGGAAGCATCCTTCCATTATTTCTGATTTTACTGTGAAAGTTTTCAGTTTTTCACTATTAAGGTTGTATGTAAATACCTTTAAGAACCTAAAGGATTTCCCTTTATTCTTTAACTCAGGATTCAAATAAATTCCACACATTTCCTTCGTTTATTATGCATTTTATTTATTTGTTTATTTGTGACAGAGACTCACTCTGTCACCCAGGCTAGAGCACCATGGTATCAGCCTAGCTCACAGCAACCTCAAACTCCTTGGCTCAAGCAATCCTCCTGCCTTGGCCTCCTGAGTAGCTGGGACTATAGGTGCCTGCCATTATATCCAGCTAATTTTTCTAGTTTTAGAAGGAAAAGCATCTTGCTATTGTTCAGGTTAGTCTCAAACTCATGGCCTCAAGCAGTCTTCCCAACTCAGCCTCCCACCAGCTTATTATGAATTTTCATTCTCTTTGAATTCAGAATAACTCCCTTTTCTTTTCTTTTTATTAACTTATTTCATGCTTAGCATGGATAGCTCTTCCTTTTTATACCATTGATTTGTTGTCTGATTGGTTGTCTTGTAGAATATGGAAGATTCTGGATTTGTCTATTTGTTTATTCATGATGTCATTTAACTTGTTCCTTTTGCAACTCCTGAATTTTCTGTAAATCATAGGTTAGATCTTAAGTCTTGGTTTGATTCAGGTTTAATACTTTGGCAAGTATCTATATAGGTGGTGCAGTGTTCTTCATTGTGCAAAAAATATCTAGTTGTAATTCTCTTTTAATCTAAATTACTTTTATTTCTGCTCCTAGTTCCCTATCTCTTTCGATAAGTATCATACTAGCTTTTATCAATTTCCCCCTTCTCCAAACTTCTGTGGTATTTATGTTCTACATTACAGAATTTCACACTTCATGCTATACTATATGTCATTTTGAAGTACATTTTATATTCTGTGCCGAACTTGTCTCTTTAAATGAGTTGTAGGTCACTCAAAGTCAATTCCCAAATGTCATATTTTTTTTCCTATAACAATGGGAATATTATAGGTTTCCAGTACATACTCTTTTTATGATTTCATGGTTGATTCTATCAAAACTTAGCCATGTCACTTCCTTTTTTAAATAAAAATATTAAATATAGAAGTATTCTTTATTTATTCTGCTTTTATTATATGGACATGAAATAGTGTGTCCCTCATTCAGGGCTGGAAAAGGACCCTCATTTTCTGGGCCTGTGCAAACAGACTTTTTCTCTCTAAACTGCACTCTCTGAATACAAGTAAGATAGGAGAGGGGCGGTTTTTCCAGGTAAGGTAGGTCCCTTCTGGATTGGACCCCCTGCTGCATTTTCCCAGAGCAGGAGGAACTGCATTCATTTGTTAATAGCCTCATTCAGTCATTAATCAACATTGAAGACTGTTAAGTCCTGGCCAAGAGTAATGCCTAGACAAAACACAAAAACAGCATAAAATTCCTAGACAAATGACTCCTGGGGGGACTTCCCCCCCTCTTTCAGAGGCTCTGGTTCTTTGCCTTCCCTCTATCACTTTCCATATAATAAATCCTTTCTTATCACTGATCTCTGTGGTCCATGAATTCATTCTTCAAACCTTTGTGACTAAGGACCTACTGCAGAAATATATTCTTGTAACAGAAATACCAAACATAGCACAAGTAAACACAAAATGTAGTAATGAGGATAATTGTAGGTGTTAAGACCATTCCATAAAAGCCATGTAAGTACTGAGTCCATGCACATAAACCACAATCAACAAATATTTGCCAAAAAGGTTGTTTTGTTGATATTGTGAAAACTATTGTGCTTTCTTACATCAAGAATTTTTTAAAACTGAGTAAACTCATTATCTGTTTAAAAAGATCTCTCTAAGAATTTTCTATAGTAAAGATTTTCTACAAATAATTATCTGTGAAAACCTTAACAATCAAGCACCTAGCACTCATTTCAATGCATATTACGTTTTCTAAAACTTACTTATAACTTCCATAGAACTTCTTTCTATAAGGTAGCCTATCTCCTTTCTTTCCTATCCAAGGAATAACATGGCAGGGTTGAGTGACCTAACGATCTCTGGGTCTTATCCTTCTTATTTGCTATCCAGAGTTTTTCCCTATGTTTCTTTCTTTGTCTCTAGCAGAATTTATAGAAAAAACTAATAAAACATGCACCAACTCTAGCAAAATATAGAATTGTTTTAGCAAGCAAATAAAGCTGGTATATTACCTGTCTAATATGTAACATTGGACAGCTCTGGAGGGCTTTAATAGCATTATACTTTGTTTCTGGGTAGATGTATATGAACTTATATTATTGTGTTATGTTTCCTAAAACATTCCTGGCCCTCATTACATACCAATGTGGCATAATGGAAGTAGGTGCTAACAAAGGCAAGCAATTTCTCTTGGTAATAAAATCTAGTAGGTTAGTTAGAAAATTATGCTTATATTGTCATTGGATTTTACATTACCTCATTTGTTTGGATCTTATGATTATCATATGCCAGTTGTTTGGAGAATTGTGAGCAAGTATCCCTTCTTTTTCAGACATATAAAAAAGGTATACTAAATATAAATAATGACAATATGCCAACTGTTTATAATCAAATGTTGAAATCATCTACAGTAAACACTAACAAATAAATTGCTGATCCAGCAAAAGTAAAATAAAGCTATTTTCTCTAAAGCTTCTTCTAATTCCTTGGGTCAATGATTGAGTTTTTATTATTTAAATAAAGAACATCCCTTTAGTTTGTAAATATTTCCTTTGTTTTACGTTATCTTTATTCACAAAGTAATGCATATCTGTAATAATAAGTGAAGCAATTCAAATATAATTACATATAAAGATGATGTTAGTTATCACTCATCCTGCTCTCCACTCTGCTAGTCCCTTCTGGTGACCTTCTGATACCTTCTACTTCTTCAAACCTACATATGCACTCTTATCTCTGTGCATGAGTTTGCACACATGAGGGCTTCGAGTTTGTGATTTCAAAGAAAAATCACACTAACATATTGGACCCTTACCGATATCCTGATAGACATTATGGTTTGGCTTTAAGTCCCACATGTAATCTCTATGCATATTAAACATCACACACAAATATAATCAATGTATTCTTTAATGTGAATTTTTTTCAATGACTTTTCTAATTTATTTTTATTTTTTTAGCCTTTGCTTACTCATTTACTCTCATCCAACCGCACCCATCTACCCAATACTACATACCAGTTCCCTACCCCATCCCAGTCAGATAGTTACATACTAAACTATCCAGCATCTTTGTCTTCTCTCTTCTCTCTCTCTCTTAATATATGCATACACAGGCATATATTTCATATAAAGACATATATAGATAAAGATAAATTTATTCTATTAAATGTTTTAAGTTTTGAACTGTTCTTTTTAGAGCTATATAAGTCTATGGATTTCTTTGCCATATCCTTTGATTCATATAGGGAATTGGAGTAAAATCTCTCTCTTCTGGAGTCAAATGTGATTCAAGTCTACAAAACTTTAGTGTTTTAAGGCTTGTAAAAGGGACTGAAAAGAACTCTGTGTTATGGGTATTCCTCTAGCATTACTTTTCCTTTCAGTTTTGTTAAGGTATAATTTTTGCAATTGCCTTCTGGTCAGAAATTTTACTCCATGCTGATGTAATTTCCTTCATAGATCTTTTCAACCTTTCATCACTATCACAACTTTAGTGAAATGCCTCTTCTGTCATCTTATGGTGCTATATTTTTGACGATGAGAAAATTTTAAGTTTCTATCACCCTTTGCTCTGTCTGTGTGGTTTTTGGACACCGCATGATAAGTCATTCACAATGTTTTATCTACTTCCATAGAAAACAGAACAGGTTAACGTAGCCTTCATCGCACTTTCTTAATTATTGTGTTTAGGCAATTATACTCTATACTTAGAAGACTGTGTTAACTAGTTTGATGAAAGTATTTCAAATTGTACAAGCACATTGTACCCCATAAATGCATTAATGTACACAGCTAGGATTTAATTAAAAAAAAGAATAAAAAAGAAAACAGAACAGGCTGAGATTTTGTAACACTGAAGTAAACAAGCATATGATTAATTGATATAGCACAGTATTTGTACTCAATATGTAATCACAGGAGTGCCCAACCTTTTGGCTTCTCTGCCCTGTGTTGGGCCACACATTAAAGACACAAACATTAATGAAAGCTTGTGGGCAAACAAAAAGGTCTGCACATACTTTTCATGATATCTGCCACCACAGATAAGCAAAAATATCTCCACATAATCTACATGTGGCCCACAGGCCACAGTTTGGACATCCCAGATCTAGACAGTGATAATGGTTTTTAAGTTCACTCCTTTATTTTTCAGAATGGTGACTCTCTTAGACTTGAGGGACTAAGTCTGACACAGTCAGCCTACAAAAGTTATAAAGGTTTTCTATGATCTGTCTTTGAGTAAAACATACAAAGAATTGTTTGGCAGGCTACTTAAGTATGTACTTTATAACAAATGGTAAATGGGCATAAGAAGGAAAACATAGTTTTTAATAGATCCTAAGTGTTAGACTTCAGAGCTTCATCAAATAAGAAAAACATTTGGCTTCATTTGCAGATTCTGGGAATTTTCTGGCTCATTTTTTTCAAGTCTCAGATGTGGATATATCATCTCTGATCAGCACAGGGCATCATCTCTAAAATGGGTACTTCCATGGCAATCACGTGGATGAGGTTTAGGTTCCACTTCAAGACATGGGTACCTGAGAACACTCTCCTGTATGTAACCACTAAGACCTCTGTTGCTTTTTTTGTTATCGTCTTTATGATGATTGATCAACTTTTCTTGATTTTACCCTCTGTGAGGGTAGGGAATGTGTCCATCTTATTGACTATTTAACTGTTATCATCCAGCTTAGTGTCACAATTCATGTTCTTACTCTTGAAATCTTTTTTTAAAGAATAAATGTTGGAATCAGAGTAAGATGGTTAATGATTTCCTTTTTCTAGAAAATTTGGTGAGCTCTGGATTTCCCTAGCATGGCTCCCTTCAGAGCCCCTTTTTAACTCTTGCTTGTTCCTTACCTGTGTTATAATCTCCTTTTTAAAAAATTCACGAATAAAATGTTGGAACAACTTTATTTCTGAAATTACCAAAAACTTTTAATCTCAGTTCATTCTTGAAATGTAGATTTTATAACAAACTGCCATTTTTAACTTCATTTGATTCTCCCACAGATGGTATAAACATTCATCTGCACTCTAGTGGATTCTCAGACCCTGATAGTCTTCAGATGTCTGGAATCCCACATCATTCCTGCTGTTAGCTCTATGACCCATGAGCTATTGGACCTCCAGTCTGGGTTTCATTATGTGCTCCTTTTTATCCCTTATCCCCTTTTATTCCTATAAGACATGAGAAGTGTTCAATTTTATTCCTTCAATGTGTCAATGTGTACTTGATCTAGGCCCTCTTTGAAATTGTCGGTTTTTTTTTTTTGAGACAGAGTCTCACTTTGTTGTCCTTGGTAGAGTTCTGGAATGTCATAGCTCACAGCAACCTCAAAGTCCTGGACTCAAGTGATTCTCTTGGCTCAGCCTCCTGAGTAGCTGGGACTACAGCACCTGCCACAACACCCAGCTATTTTTTAGAGATGGGGTTTCACTCTTGCTCAGGCTGGTGTTGAACCTGCGATCTCAGGCAATCCACCCACCTTGGCATCCCAGAGTGCTAGGATTATAGGTGTGAGTCACTGCACCTGGCCTGAAATCATTGTTGTTGCTTCCTTACATGAGGCCCCTCCAATGGCTGCTTGAATAGCCTCCTTAATCATCTTTTGATCTATGATCATACATCTCGGCTAACCTACCTTCAACTGGTTGCCATAATGACTTCTATAAAATGTTAAGTTTTTAAGGGAAAATATCAAAACCTTTAAACCATTTTCTAGTGTTTCCATGGCAAGACAGATACGTCATGTAGCCACGTGTCCAGTGCCTCGTTTCATGCCACTGGCTTTGCCTCCTTAACTCCTGAGAATAACAGCAACTTATATCTCTGCAATCCAGTACTTTTCCATGCCTTTGCACATTCTGTCCCTCCTGCTGGGCATACACTTCACCTCTCCTTAGTTGAGAATTTATTCAAAGGTAACTTTCAGTGAGAATCTTTTTCATGCCTCCCTTTGCTCTAGCATTTCTCCCTTTTGTATGCATACAGACATGAGCCTCTGTTTCTATTTGGCCATTATATCACCTGTCATTGTAACAAACATATTTGTTTACTAACTTGCCATGTTTTTTCGCATGAGTAACCTAATAAGATGTCTTAATAAGAAGTCTTATAGGGCAGTTACTCCATATATATTTATTGAACAAGTGAATAAGTAATAAATTTAATGAACAGATGATATTGACCAGGACAAAGTGAGTAAGTGTAATGAAAAATGAACCTAGACCTCTTTCCTCATGAAAAATGCCAAAGAATAATTTACTTGGTATATAATTATGATAATATGTTGTTTAAAAAAGAAAAAAATTGTAGTTAATCCAAGACACTGATGTTTATGAACTGAAAATTAATGATGTTTCCTTGTGTTTTAGGGTCATATCAGATCAACAACAATTCCAAATGGGTAAAAAAGGTATAATGAAAAAGTGTAGTAGAAACATAATCACTAGCTCATGAGAGAAAGGACTGAATAGTAGACATTATTCAATCAACACCTGGGAACAAGTACGTTCTATAATAATATTGGTAGCAGAAGCCAAATCCATACCCACTATAGACATATCTATAGCCCCAGCCCAAGACCTAAAAGGACAAAGCCATAGGCCTCACCATGTCCACAGCCATAGCTGCAGCCCAGGCCACCACAGCAATTGTTGTAGTAGTATATCCTGTCAGAATTTAAGTCTGTAACTTAAAAGCCAGGAGTAAGTTTAAGTAAGAACAGCAAAATACTGAAAGTCATTAATGCTGTCTCACTGGAAGTGTGGCAAACCACAGGTACTCCTGACATCTTCATATAGAACAATTTGTATTTAAAAATGTTCTTAATTATATATCTTTAGATATACAAAGGATTCCACATTCAAATAAAATTGAAACTATTTTCATAGTATGTTGGAATCTTCCCGAACAGTTGACATGCTTTAAATAGAAAAAAAGTGCTGGGTTCAATGACCTTGCTCACACTGATGCTGAGTTTAACCTTTGTAACGATGCTGCATGACATCATGGGAATGAGGCAAACGCCATCTTCTTCCAATCATTTTGCTAATAATAGCCCTTTCCTTACATGTAGATTTAAAACATGATCAACACAGCTGTGATGTTAGCTGTATAAATCTTAGGAGGAAATACAGTTGACTCTTAAGCAAAATGGGTTTGAATTCCACAGGTCCACTTACATGCAGATTTTTTCTGCCTCTATCACACTGGAACAGCCAGATTTGCCCCACCATGGGCAGCCTACTCAAAATGAAGACAAGAAGGACGAAGCCCTTTACGATGATTTATTTCCACTTAATGAATAGTAAATTTACATTATATTTCTTACAGTCTTTTAAATAATTTTTATATAGTTTATTTTATTGTAAGAATACAGTCTATTATACATAACATATAAAAATATGCATTAACAGACTGTTTATTCTATTGGTAAGGCTTCTAGTCAACAGTTGACTATTCATAGTTAAGTTTTCCTGGAGTCAAAAGTTATAAGTGGACTTCAATTGTGTAAGGGGTTGTCACCCCAAACTCCTGCACTATTCAAGGGTCAACTGTAATATATTTTCCATTCAAACTACTACTCTTGACAAACACATGATGTTCTGTAGTTTTTCTATTGCTATGTCCTTTGGAAAGTCATGCTACTTTTTGCTTGTATAGTTCTACCTTCTCTCTTGCATAGACATTACTTTAAAAAGTTGGTTAGTTAATTATGCTGTACCTGCACCCCAGTGTACACATGTTTCACAGGCAAGAAAATTATTGATAATCTTATTTGACTCTAAGGTCATAAGAACATAGAAGAAATATTTTTGAGGCTCAAATTACAGAGAAGGGCACGACTATTAATTTTTTAATCTCTCTGTGTATCATGTACTCATGTAAGTTGAATTCTACATGTTAGCATTTCTCAAGTGGATTAAAAACAGTTGAGAATTTTCCCTTGCTGGTGATCTTCAGGTCCATGCCTGACGTAGGCTGCTGTGCTGCCCCCACCCACTTTTAAGTGGTGCCATCATGTGGGCAGTCACTTCGGTAATCCAGGACTAATTTTTTTTAAACTGGACGATTAGCATAAATTCTTAGATGTATGTTGGTAAATAAAAGAAAACTCAGCAGAGTGGAAGGTATGATAGTCCAAACCACTTGCCAGTATAATTTATTTGTGCTTTCCTGGCTACCTCAAGCCCAGTCTTAAGTACATCACTTTCACTTGGCGATGGAGACCTGGTCTGTATGCTTAGCTTTGTGGATCAAAGGCTAGAGAATATCTAGTTCATGATGGGCACTTCAAGTCACAAAGTCACTTCATGGCCCAGAGTCAAGAACTCAGTAATGAACTAAAAGCTATTTTTCCAAAGGGGGATATAAATCTACAGAAAATAGCATGAATTTGCCTGAATCCTACCTGTATGCTGTGATTTACCTGATGGGCCTGTGAAAGCCTCCACACAGCATCCGTCAAGCAGCAGGGAATCTTCCACTTGTACAAGTGACAGAGAAGGACTTACAGCTCCCTGGGACCATTTTGGAGCCTTCTCTTAATTCCTCAAAACTGGCAGCCATTTCATTTCTTTTTAAACAGGTAATGGGTAATATGCCTGAATGAAGCACATGTTACCATGAAAACCCAGTGAGGACAACATGAACTATGCTACTTGCTTAGGTAATAGGGGTCAAATGGAGAACCTTACTTTTCATCTAGATTACTGGACCCATAACAATTCTATAAAACTCATAGAATGTACTTTCTATCTGCTGCCACCTAGATGACCATGATAATCGCTAATTCCTGCTCTCAGGGTTTAATCACCAAGGTACCACCAATATGATGAACTAACAGGATATTCTCTGGAATGCACAGACAGGGTTTCTGCAGGCTAATTTATGCCTGAGGACTGAAGAATTAGTATGCTTTTGAGGTAGGGCAGGGAAGGATCATTCCTGCTGCAAAGTAGTTTTAGTGTTTTTTTATTTTAGTGTAAAAACCCTCTGCCAGATGAAAAGTGCATTCCAGGTTCTAGAGGATAAAATAAACAACGCCTGAAATAATAGCTACATCTGGAGTCGTTACTGGGTTAAGTTTTTGACAGCGCACTCTCATTCTTCTAAACCAATTTACATTTTATAGGAGACAAATAGGCAAATTGGATGTTGGAGAATCACGCTTACAACTTTCAAGACTAAGAGTCAGTGATGTAGGAGGAAAGCCCTGTTCCAGATGTGTGGAGATAGTGACAAGGGCTCCTTCCTGCATGACTTTTTGGGCAAGATTGATGGAGCCACTCAGTCAGTAACTAATGGTATGCTTTTTCCTCTCCTTTTTCTTGAATAGTAAAGGAGAAGCCAGAAGAGTGTAATGTGGAAGGAACAGATTGCAGTAACACAGGAGACAGTCATGTCAGAAACTGCCAATGCTGTATATATACGAAAATAATGTTTTTTTTGTAGGCAATACATAATTAAAACCTAAACAGAAGAGGATAAGACTGTTGCCTGATCAGCTGGTGAGAATAGCAGAGGCTCAGGGTCACAAGAAAACATTTCAAATGAGCATTTTAGACAGAACTGGGGACCAGACATTTGTCTTTGTTTTATCTTTTAAGATATTTGACCTAATTTATTTTAAAATATTTCAAGTAGAAAAGTGCAAGACCAGCAAGAAGATCCTCACTTAGATTCCCCTAACTGTTCACATTTCAGTACATCTACATTTTACAATTTACTCTCTTTCATTTCTCTCTCTCTCTTTCTATGACCTCTATGATCTTATCTAGTCCTGATAAATGCCACTGTCCTCGAAATATATGTTCTAGAGGTGTCCCTTTGTCCCTTTATAGTCACATCCCAGAGGTGTGAGTCAAAGACTGACCCTAGCAATGGTTTTGCTGGTACAATTGTTTATGCAGGACAGACAGCCAAACCACCGGTGGGGTCATGGATGCAACTTTTTAAATTAACATCCCATTTTCTAGAATTGGGGCTCCTCTAAAGACAATTGTGCTTCATTCTTCGGGATCGCCTTCTGGCTGACAATTGCCCCAAGCTTGTTGCACATATTTTTCACCAGTAGCAGAAGGGCCGGGGCCCCTTTTAATCTTCCTCTCCTTTCGGTTGGTGTCAGTAGTGCTTTGTGGAAATGGAGAGACATTTGTATTCATGGAAAGCCCAGACCAACAATAAGAGAAGGCTCTGCTTTATGATAAAATGTGACATTTTACATACGATGTACTTTCAGCATGGAGGCAGGTGGACGGAGCAAGATGTGTTGGTGAGGACAAAGGAGAGCGCGCGGAGGTCGGCTGAGTGGGGCTGAGCTCTGGAGGGATGTGTAGAGAGGCGGCCTCAGATCATCTCTTTTGTCCCTGTGTATTGGTGAGTTGATATTTCTAGCATACACTAAAGATAATTTTTCATTAATCTATTTGTTTTTAATTTAGATTAATATGAGGGTACAAGCAGTTAGGTTGCAATGTTTTCGTTTGTTAGGTAAAGTACCTCTTGTAGTTGCGTACGACACCCAGGAGGTGTGCCATATGCCCTTACATTGTGCCATTCATCTAGTTTTAACTGAAAGGCGTTTGGCCACAAAAATGATTTCTATAAATCATATGTCCTCTCTTTTCTTAGAGTGATCAAAATGTTTTTTTCTTTTCTTTTCTTTTTTAATTAAATCATAACTGTATACATAAATTACGGGGTATAATGTGCTGATTTGATATAAAATGGGGAATACTTAACCCAGACTGCTCAACATAACCATCATCTCAGTTATTTGTTGTGGTAAGTCATTTATACTATAGTCTTAGTAGTTTTGAAATGTACCATTGCATTCTGCACAGCAGCCGAAATACCACTGAATAATCCCCCCTCCTCCTGCTCTCCCCTTCCTCTCCCTTCTCCTTCCTCTCTCCTTCTTTCTGGACTACAGTGGTGTTTTACCATTCATATGAATGTGCAGGTGATGATATATTGGTTTCATAACAATGTTGAGTATATTGGATCTTCTTTTCTCATTCTTGAGGTACTTTCCTAAAAACAATATGTTTCAGCTCCATCCAGGTAAACATTAAAGCCGTATAGTCTCCATCCTTTTTTTATGGCTGCATAATATTCCATGGTGTACACGCACCACAATTATTTGTTAATTCATTCATGATTCAATGGGCATTTGGGCTGCTTCCATCACTTGGCAATTATGAATTGGGCTGCAATAAACAGTCTGGTGCAAATGTCTTTGCTGTAAAATGAGTTTTGATCATCTGGGTAGATAGCTAGTAGTAGGAAAACTATGGAATGCTTCACGAATCTGTGTGTCATCCTTGCACAGGGGCCATGCTCATCTCCTCTGTATCGTTCCAATTTTAGTGTATGTGTTGCCGAAGTGAGCACTGATCAAAATGTTGGATTGGGGAAAAGATGTCTGATTCTGGCACTTCCTGCTGCTGCTGAATGGAGTTTCTTCTTTTATTATTATTTAACCATCCGGACCCTCTGAAGGTGTGGGTGTATTTTTTAAAAGACTCTGTTTTTTCCCATGTGCCCTCAATTGCAGTATGCAGACACCAACACAAACATGTAAATAACAGACAAAAACAAATATAAATGCAAAGCATTTTGCTGAGAGAAAGTTTATTGAAAAAGAAACTTAAAAAATTTCACACTATCTAATATCATGATTTTTTATTAATGTTCAGTAATTCAGACTAAGCAAAAGATAGATAAAGAGCTCAATGAAGAAAATAATGAGTCCAGAAAGAAGAAATATGAACTATATGCCATCCTTTAAAATGCACTGAAGATATCCTTCAGTGCAGTGAAGGAAAATATGATCTTTTTAAAAAATGGTGTTGAAAAATATTATCTAAAAAATTTGACCTATACCTTATGCCATGTGCAAAAATCAATTTCAGATTGATTGTATATTTAAAGGTGAAATTAAAAAATATAAAATGTATACAAATAAAGCTTCAGGGGAATAACTTCATAGTCTTTGGGTAGTAATAAAAGAAAATTATTTAAATGGGGCAGAAAACATGCTATAATGAATTGGAATGCAAAGAACTGAGAACATCTACTCATGAAGAAAGGGCAGCCGCAGGGTAGAGAAGACATTTGTTGTATGTACACATGTAATCTGTGCGTGCGGGCACACCTAGGAAACAGCACGCTGGACGAACAAGCAGAAGATTTTAGTTGGATGCCACAGAGTGACTTGCTTTACCTAAATGGCAACTGGGGCATGTCCACTAGAATGATTAAAATTAGAAAAGCCTAAAAATGCTCAGTTTTAACAAGAACAAGGAGGTCTTAGAAACACCAATGGAGAAAGGACACGAATTGGGGTGATTACTTCGGAGAACCGTGTGGCCATGTTTACAGGAGGTGAACACTCACGTACACTAGACCAAGCAATTTCACCTGCAGGGGTAGACCCCACGGAAATGCACACATATGTTTTTCAGATGAGATGTAATAATTAAAAGGGAAAAAACACACAATTTCCTGTTATTCAATAAACAAATTGTGCTACACACACACAACAAAAGACTCTACAGAATTGAGGAGAACATCTACTCCCTGAACACACTTGAATGTCACAACCAAAAACCTGAGCAAAATAAGCAAGATTACACACTATGATATTATTTTTATGAATTTCAAAAACTGGTATAACTAATCTGTTACATAATTCTGGGGAACAACTCATTGATTACTTTGGATGTGGTGATGTGAAAGAAATTTCTAGGATGCTGTTAATGCTTTATTTTTAAATCTGAGTATTTTGTACAAAAAGATTTTTGCCAGTTCTTCATATTTTTATATTTCCAAAATGTATTTGAAACAACATAAAACGTAGGCTTTGAAAAATTTGCACAGGTGCACAACACACGGAACATTCTGTTGGCGTGATCAGAGTTCTCACTTGCCTCATCTGTTTATAGGCCTAATAGAGAAGAAGCAATGTTCATAGTTTTTCCAGCAGCACGCCCCTCTCTGAAAGGAGGCCCACCTTCCTGTCAGAAATCTTTTACCCCAAAGTTTAGATAAGGAGACAAAGAATGACACTAAGTCACAAAATTTTAATTTTGAAAATGAGATACCAGAGATTAATAAATGGAAATATTTGAGCAGGCTTGACTTGGGTGCGTCTTAGGAAATAGTATGGACATAAATGCGTTTTGCTTGTCTAATCAATTCACTTGTTTAATATTTACCTAGTGTCAAAATCCTGTTGTGTGATTTTCTAAGTGCTGGATCATGTGACTGAGAAAAGACAAAGAAAGGGGCTTCACGGGGGATGGGAGGAAAGCCTGGCCTGCTGGCAAAGGACATCTGGAGGGGCAATAGCAACATTATGGGGACCCTGACTCAATTGACTGAGCCTTTCCCGAACAAAATACAGTTTCCAGATTTGGACGTGAGGTGAACACTGCCCATCCTGAACATCTCAAGTAATGGTAAATCAACAGTTAGGTCAGCCAAAAAAGGAAGAAATGGCTGCAAGGTAACCGAGGTAAATGACGACCAATAGAGGACAGGGTTGACTGAAGATGCAGAGAGACCAAGGAGAGAATGACATAATTTCAAAAGAGGAGAAGGAGAATATTGACACCTTCATGCTGCCTTTGTGTTGGCATCTCTCTCTTCTCACTTGTGAGAAGGACCCACTGTGCACCTCCTTGGAAGTACACCAAGTTTTCTCTTTACTGAGATAAACTTTCTCTCTGTTACTCTAAAGCCTGTGAGAACTTTTAGTTTCTATTCACTTTGCCCCCACCCCTTGTTTTCTTTTGGGTTCACTTTTAATTTCTTTCTTTCTTTTTTTTTTTTTTCATTTTTTGCAGTTTTTGGCCAGGGCTGGATTTGAATCCGCCAAGTCCGGTATAAGGAGCCAGCGCCCTTCTTCCTGAGCCACAGGTGCCACCCCACTTTTACTTTCTATTCATGTCTTGGTGGAACTTCCTAGTTCTACCCACTAGAAGAATTGAACCAGGTCAGTTGGTTTCAGGGAACAGAATCCCTGTACCCTAACAATGAATTACTGTTGGGTCTCCTAATACCATCTTTTTCATACTAACTATGAGGACACTGCAATTTTATAAGATTGTTATAGCCACAAAAACCATTTCTGGAATAGTGGAAGATCATTTTTTAATACATGTTGAAACTATGATACATAATTTATTGTAATTTTGAATAAACAAATTTTATTGATATCCCCAATCATAAATATTTTTATTATTATTTTTTTGACTGTGATGAATTTATTTATTTATTTTTTTATTAAATCATAGCTGTGTACATTAATGCAATCGTGGGGCACAATGTGCTATTTTTATATACAATTTGAAATATTTTCATCAAACTGGTTAACATAGCCTTCACAGTATTTTCTTAGTTATTGTGTTAAGACATTTATATTCTAAATTTAGTAAATTTCACATGTACCCTTGTAAGATGCACTATAGGTGTGGTCCCTATCACAAATATTTTTAAATAAAGAATATAAATTTTCAATTTTGAGTATTCTGGCTGAAACATATTAAGTTCCATTTTGCAATCATATCACTTGTATAAGATATTTTCTATATTTAATTTGTTCGAAGAAAAAAGTAGTTTGTTTAATAATGATGAGAAAGCAAACCCTGCTTGGGTTTGGCACAAGCAATTTACCTCACTTAAACCCATCAAACAGATATCTCACACACACACACACACACACACACACACGCACACATGGTGCAAATGCACACACAAAATATACATAAATGAAAATAATGCAATGTTGTCAATGAGAGTTATTTAAATATGAATTTAAATATTTTTGCATGTGAGACTTTAAATCAAATGTTACACAGAAATAAATAAGTAATATAACATCAATAGGAAATATTTCTTATAAATTGGAAGATAGTCTGCATGATTTTTGTCAATAAAGAAGAAAAGGACAAAGTTGTATCTTAATTACCGCGACCTCATGCTCAAGAGATTAAGACGGACTTTTTACATGTCTAAAAAGAGAATAGAATTATTGGCCAGTCAAGTTTGTCAGGATATGTCCAATGGAGTGAATTACTCTGGAAGTTTCTCGGAAAAAACGTAGAACCAATATGTGCTGCAGCCATATGGGTGACAGCAGCATTATTCTAACTCACCATGGCCACAAATCAGGCCACCACAGGGGTTTCTGCAGTACCCTGTGGTTCCGGAGTGGAAGGTTCTACTAAAGAGCAGAGAATCCCTTTCCTTAGATTGGATATCACCTCTGTCCTGGGGCTCTTAGACCCTCCCGGACCAACAGTGGGAAAACCACAGGCAGCATGTCGGTCTGATTTGCATACTCCACCATACCTCAGACTTTGGCCTTTACCTTAAAACCTCAAAGAATATAACCTAATTGTATATGTTCTCTCATATTAACCCATTAAAAAAAGAAGTATTAAATCTCTCGATTTGTTTGCAAAGAAAGATTAGTTTGTTATGTTGTCACTATAGCCAAGAATACATTGTGTACATTTAAAGCAATTTTTCTACTATTTTCAAAACCTTTCTCGTTCTGTATCTAGTAATAAAAAAATGTCCAGGTTAAATGAGATGACACAAAGCATGAAAGCCATACTCCAGATGTTTGATTTTGTTAACAAAAACTTTATCTTAAGTTAGACACACACTCTGACAATTCAGATGGCAAATAATGAGTTTGTGGGCACACAGAGGGAGAAATTATTTGACATTACAAATCTGTTGAATTTCCCTATCCATTTTCTTAGGGATAATGTCTCTTCAACTTTAGATTTTTTCTAAGAATTACTTATAATAAGTTGACAATATAAAAATTCATTCCACTTTTTATTTGTTTATTTTTCTAGATTAACACGAGGGTACAAATGATTAGGTTCCGTTGTTTGCATTTGTTAGGTAAAGTTCAAGTTGCAGTAGAGCCCTTCATCCAAGGGATGTGCTTGTACTGCTTATGTTGTTCCCATTAGGAGACAACTTTTTAAAGTAAACTTTTTTTTTTCTTTTTTTGCAGTTTCTAGCCGGGCCTGGGTCTGAACCTGCCACCTCTGGCATATGGGGCCGGCGTCCCACTCCTTTGAGCCACAGGTGCCCCTCTTCAACTCTTATTGAAATACAAAATCCAGAAGAGACCATAAATCAGTAAGTATAGAAATAGATTAGTATTTAGAAAATAGTGAAAGCATTTTAATTGAAATTCATATCAAGAAGTAGAATGATTGCACGGTTCAGGGGTCCTCCACACTTCTTCCCCTTCGCCATCTCAGTTCTTACTTGCCCTATCATGTGAAATCATGTATCTGTTTTAATACTTTTTCACTTTATGTCAATGGATTCATACCATATTTACTATTTTACCTGACTTTAATTGTGAATATCATGAGTTTAATATTCATACATGTTCTTTGGGTAAAAATAGTTCATTTTCATGGCTTACTAGTATTCTCTTACACATCCTATTTATCTACTTATTGTTGGTGGAAGGTTGAGTTGTTTCCAATTTTATTTTTATTTTTTTAAAATTTATTTATTTATTTTATTTTTTTGCAAGGTGAATGAATGTATCAGTGAATGAACACAGTCCCCTCTGGGGCAAAGTGAATGAATGCATCAATGAATGGACACAGTCCATTCATGGAATTGAGGCCCAGGAAATTCACATGAAACTGACCTAGGCATAGGAAATGGGGGTTCCACATTTAGTCCCAAGTG